>CABHPP010142330.1:24814-47564 GCA_902168425.1 Peromyscus attwateri | reverse complement strand
GGTGAGGCTGGATGATCTCAGCCAGCAGCCTTGAAGCCTTTCTGGATGCAGAACTCAGAGGAAACTGCAACAGAGGCACTCTGAAACATTGGATCATCTGGGCCATCTGTTCCCATCAGAGATTTTTCAGGGGGTCTTCTTCAATCAAACCTGATCTTTCTTAACCCAGAACGAATCCACAGCCCCTCATTTCCTGTGGAAATAAAAGCATAATCTCTCCCCAAAAGTAATATATCTTTTGACTTAAAATTTGAAGTCAAGATAATTTTAAAATATATAGGTTGGTTTAATATAGCAGTTTTCATAATTGAAGGTCTCTTAGCAGCCAAAAATTTTAAAGACAATACAATAATATACATAACCCAGACTCATTGTGTATTTTAAGGACTTTTTCTACCCTTTTTCTTTTCTCTCCCAATCCTATATATATATATATAAATATATAAGTATGTTTATATATATATATATATATAAACATACTGTAACCCCTTTAGAGGTTTTTTGTTTTTGTTTTTTGTTTTTTGTTTGTTTTTTGTCTGTCTTACTGCATAGCTCTATCTTTTTTTGACCATAAATCTTTAAACTGATAAGCAGTGGCTTTGGTGGCTGGCTCCGCCCCACTCCTTCATTCCCTGAGTGCCTAGCTTCATGGTGGAGGTACCAGCTGGAGCCATGTTTACCACCCCAACTCTGGGAAGTTTCTGAGTACATGCTGCTGCCCACTGCTCATAAACCCCATTTAAATGTTTGGTAGCAGGACCTCTTAAAAGAGCCAAATGGTTTTTGCCTGTAGCACTGAGTCAGGAAGCTATCTCTTAAAGGAGCCACTCCTCTGCTTGCTGCTAGCAAACAGAGCCTACCCCAAAACAAGCAGTTACCGAGAAGCTGAATTTGACTCTGTTTTTGTGTGTTTAGAATCCTTTTTAAAGCTTTTTCAGGTTTTATGTGGAAATTCTTGTCAAATGTTTGGACACATATGTAATTGGATGTTTCTCTCCCACCCTCCTGTTCCCAAATACCTGGCAGCTGCTTTCTAAATAATTGACTCAGGGGCTTAATATTATTTATAAATGCTCAGCTAATAGCTCAGGCTTATTACCAACTAGCTCTTACATTTTAAGTCAACCCATACTCCTTATTTATGCTCTGCAATGTGGTGGTACCTTTATTAGCCTGGTACATTCATCTGCTCCTTCTATGTCTGGCTGGCGACTCTTGACTCCACCCTTCTCCTTCCCATCGTTCTTAGTTTGGCCACCTGGCCTATACTTCCTGCCTGGATACTGGCCAATCAGTGTTTTATTAAACCAATTTGAGTGACAAATCTTTACAGTGTACAAGAGGATAATTCTACAGCACTCTGGGCCTGATCTCTGAGACTAGAGAACTTGCCTATGAGTTGCTTTGCCCAAGTAAACCTGTTGTTACACTTTTTCAATTTGGTTTGATCTGGCTTACTGCATCAGTGGAAAAACCTACATGGGGGGCAGAGGGAGAACTTAGAGAAGAATATTTTTATTTTATAGAAAAATCATGGCTCTCAAGCTGACCAGACATGGGAATAAAAAGGCAGCAAATCATCATGATCTTTTGAAATGATTCATGTCAGGTTTGTGGAAAGAACTAACAGGGTCATTTTTTTTTTTCAAAAACAATCACTTGGGAGGCATAGAAAAATCATGGGCAGAGGAGGGTCTTAGACCTGAAGTTCTCGTTGTACATAAAATCAAAGGTCTAAATGTTAGTCCTAAAAAGTCCTACAAAGAGAAAGAGAGTCCAAGTGTCCCTCTACTAAACCATAGATTCTCTGGGTCAGCTGTTCTAGCCCCTTGATCGGAAGCAGCAGCTGAGGCTAGGGTGTCACTCACGACCTTGGCCTCAGACCACAGCTCTGTTGTGCATCACTGCAGAATAAACACTGTCGAAGACAGAGTGCCAAAGGCCACACTGGGAAGAAACAAGGGGAGAAGAAAGTCCTGCTTCTGTCTCCATTACTTCCCTGAAGCCTCCTAAAAGCACTGTTCTCCTTCATTTTCTTCAAAAGAGAGAGAACACTTCTATCTGGTAGGTTAGTGAGACATGACACGTAGTGTGAAGGTGTCTCCTGTGTGCTGTTCAATGACGCAGCCCATCTCTGGGAGACTTGGGAACATAAAACTTTGGCAAAGGAATCAGAGCTGACTGGTAGGCAAAATTATTTTAATATTTTCAGGCCCTACTCAAATTTTATCTTTTAAGATCCCCAGCTAGGATGACCTATCCGTTAACAAGCTGCTATGAAGGGTGTCTGTTTTTTGAAGAGATAAAGGCCTCCCTTGAAAGTCAGAGATTGTGAGGACTATCTTTCTAAAACACTGAACAAACAATCCCTCTCCGAGGGCCTCCCTGAACCAAGTTAATGATTATGTCATCCGGGGGAGAGTGTTCTTATCTATTTCTAAAGTACTTCTGTTTCTTTTTTTGTAAATTCACACTGGTTTAACATTGACACTCTGTACTGAGAAATGGGCTCTCGTTGGAGACTCTCTGTCCCAGGTACATTCGGTGCCTGCTGGGCTGTGGGGCATGCCCAGTGAGTGCCTCCCGTCACAGTCTTCTTGTTCTTCATTCTGCCCAAACAGGATTTGAAAGCTCTCAGAAACATGTGTCCCTTTGAAAGCTTTTAGTCCACAAAAGAATTTTTTCAAGAGAATTTAATGCAGAAGACCTGCTGAGACGGACAGAGCTCAAGAGAGCTCGGCTCTGGACAGCACCACAGCACTGCCTTTTGCCCATAAAATAGAACAAACTTGTGCAGGAGAAACAGCTTTGTCGGGGTCCACAGAGGAGATGTGGGAAACTCTTTTCAAACAGCGGAGTATGACCTGTGGTGGATTGCGAAACAGTAAGCTGTGAACAGATTTCCTCCAAAGACACGAGCTAGAACAGCCCCTGTCTGTGAGTCACTGGATGCCCAGCCTTGCTTGATGGAATTTTCCATTCGTGTGCACACAGGGAGGTGCGGCAGGATCAAATGCAGGGTTTATGCATAGGCAAGCACTAGACTGAGCTACAGCCCTGGCCTTCACTACCTTTCACTCTGCAGAAAGCCTTACTTTTTTACTGTGGGCTACAGTTTAAGAAAACACAACACTGGGGACCCAAAGTTCTTAAAGGACTTTTTTGTTGTTATTGTTTTGTTTTGGTTTTTATGATGAGGTTTCTCTGTAGTCCTGGCTGTTCTGGAACTTGCTCTGTAGACCAGGCTGGCCTTGAACTCAGTGATCCCCCTGCCTCTGCCTCTTGAGTGCTGGGATTAAAGGTGTGTGCCATCACCACTTGACTGTTCTTAAAGTTCTAAGCTCATTTCCGTTCACGTAGGAACTAGGAGAAACATAAAGAAAGGATGAACATGGGAATAAAGAATAACAGATTATACATTTGCATTTTGCAAATTTTCTCTGAGGGGAAATTATAAACTTACTTGTCAGACATAAAAACATGCTTTTTTTTTTTTTTTTTTTTTTTTTTTTTTCTTATCAAAGCCCTTAAGTAAGCAGAGTCAATGTCAGGTCACCTTTCATTCCCACCCTCTCAACACTGCTGCCTTTGGCCAGAGAAAGCCGTGTATATTTTGTTGCTGTTTTCTGGGCACACAGACAAAAGTATGCATTAAATAGATGTGAACGGGCTTGAACCACATGAACGCAAGCCGAATGACATGATTGATTATGGTGCTGTCGGTTCAGTGTGCTCAGGAACATTTTTATGCTCATGCTGTTTTTGCTGCTGAATATTACACGGCAGAGGTTGGTATCCACCGGTTCAACAGTCCTGCATCTATGTGCAATTACGTTTCCTAAGTTTTATGTAACTTCTGTATACATTCTGTATACACCTGGCTTTTTGGACATTTGCGTAAGTATTTCTTTATGCTGCATGACCACAGTTAGAACAAGGAAGACCCATTTTAAATACTATGTAACTGCCAATTGTCCACACTAAAAAAAAAAAAAATTATCAGCTTATACTTCCAACAATGAAAGTGATCATTTCCTCATATTATCTCCAGAACTATCACCAGTTCTTTAATATCTGTCATTTAAACGTTTTGATAAACCTTCCTGATTGCATATTAACATTTTTCCTAGCTACTTCTTACAGCTCTTACAAACGCGGAACTATTATCCCCACACATTCTAATTGGTTCTTGCTTCTGCATTCAAAACCATCCCGTACTGGTGCATTGGCTTGCATGGCTTCCCTGCTGAGCTTTCCTAGTGGTTTAACAACATGCCAGCAGAGCAGCTCGGCTTTCTGTCTGTTTCCAAAAAATGTCCTAATTTTCCACAAACTGAGTCTTGTCCTTTTTCTCTCCACCCTCCTATATTTTTGGCAGGGTCTCACTACATCACTTTGGCTGGCCTGGAACTCACTATGTACACCAGGCTAACCTTAACCTCACAGAGCTCTACCTGCCTTTCCTCCTGGGTGCTGGGATTAAAGGTGCACATCACCAGGTCGGGCGCTGTCCATTTTCTACCATATATATATATACTTCCAGGACTGTTTATGTCTTTCAAGCTAGTGTTCAGGTGGAAGCTCCAGCTCAGCCCCCCTCCCCATTTCTCTCTCTCTCTCTCTCTCTCTCTCTCTCTCTCTCTCTCTCTCTCGCTCTCTCTCTCTCTCGCTCTCTCTCTTTCAACTCTGCCTCATCTCAGAAAACCCACCCAACGGTGTTTCCTCCCCAAGAGATGGTCAAGATCACACCTACAGGGTACTTACTACCCCTACCCCCCAACCAGAAAGGCCAGGTGGGTTTTGGTCTCCTCTCTGGGGCCGAAAAATCATTCATTCGGGAGCATTTTACTCATTTAAACCTGGTCTTTATCTTAATTTGGTTTGATTTGGTTTGATTTGGATTACTGCGTCGTCAGAGAGACTACCAGTAAGAGTTCTTCGACATTGGTTTGCTGTAGATTTTGGAGATCTAATCAAGCTAAGCTAAGGGCTTCCTCCTAAATTGTTAAGGAGACTGAAGAGTTGGCATTTGCTAAATGCTTTTCAGCAAGTGATGACAGTGAGTTCTTAATGTGGTAATTGAGTGAGCTCGGCTGAGTTACATACACACTGTTTACGCATAGCAGTACTCCAATCTATAGAGGTTTTTCTGGGCTTTTTTCCTCCTATTTTTATTTATGTACTTGTTTACTTTTGTTTTTGAAGACAGAGTTTCTCTGTGTAGCTCTGGCTTTCCTGAAACTCACTCTGTAGACCAGGCTGGCCTCCATCTCACAGAGCTCCACCTGCCTCTGCCACCTGAGTACTGGGATTAAAGGTGTGCGCCACCACTGCCCAGCTGTTTTTTTCCTTTTGGCATACATTAAGTCAGTTTTCCATATTTCATTCATTAAGTTTTACAACTTGTATTTCTTGTCATATTTCTGTGAGTCCTTCAAATTTACTGCAACAGAGTTAGATGGTTAGATTTAAAATAAATTGTAAATAGTACTCTCCTACAATTCAAAACCCGTGTGTTTTATTTTTAAATGTTTTGAAATTTTATTTTCATGTAAGTTTTGTTGTTGTTAATTGCTTCTTGCTATTTTCCTTCATATTCTCCGAGGACTTGTTTTTGAAAAAAATTTATTACATTTTATTTTTTTGAGTGTGCACAGTTCACACATGTGCACTCACGGGGGGCAGAGGACAACTTGCAGGAGTTAGTGGTCTCCTATCATGTGAGTCCCAGATCATTAGGCTTGGAGGCAAGTGCCTTCACCTTATGGAGACATTTCATTGGGCTCCCAGGCTTTGTCTTTTAATTTTTAAAAAATCTTTTTAGCTTGATATAATTTACTCTTTTATTAATTTTTCCACCTTACATTCTTTTTAAAATATATTTTAAGATTATATTTATTTATGTTGTATGTGGTGTGTGTGTGTGTGTGTGTGTGTGTGTGTGTGTGTGTGTGTGTAGATCAGGGGAACATTTGCAGGAGTCAGTTCTCTCTACCTTCATTCAAAATCAGGTTATCAGTTTTGGTACTATACCTAGCAAAACTATCTGCCATAGTAGAAGGAGAAATAAAAATTCCCCATGCCATAGAAAGCCTAAAAATTTCATGCCCATCCTAAAGAGAATATTGGATGCAATACTTAGAACTGAAGATAGGGATAAGCATAAACAAGAGACTCTAAAAAGAAACTAAATGTATAAAGCACAAACAAGAACATAAACAGAAAGATTATGGAATCTACTTTTAAAAAGGAACTACTTGTTTTAAATAAGATAAGTAATGAAAATTTTTTGTCTGAGTTTATCAAATGTTACTGGACTGGACATTGTTATATATTAATGGAGTTTTTATCTGAATCTGTCAAATGTTAATGGACTAGACATCATTAATGTAATCTTGACTATATATTGTATATACTTATTGGATATAATTTTTCTTGTATTAGTTATAAGCTTTTTTAATTTTAGACAAAAGAGGGGAAATGTGGTGGTATTGTATTCCCCAAAATATTGTGCAACCTAATAAATGGCAGTCATCTCATATCTTTCAACAATAACTTTAAATATTAATGGCCTCAACTCTCTAGTCAAAAAACATAGGCTAGTTGAATATATCAAGGAACAAAATCCATCTTTCTTTTTTCTACAAAAAACTCACCTTCAAGTGAAAGGATGGAAAAAAGTATTCCAAGCAAATAAAACCAGGAAGTAAGCAGGTGTTGCTATCCTACCACCCAACAAAACAGACTTTAAACTAAAAGTAAGAGAAAGAGGGCATTTCGTTCTAATCAAAGGAACAATTAATCAAGAAAAGATTATTGTTCTAAACATATATGCACAAAACTCTGGAGTATTCAATTTCATAAAAAGCATACTTCTGTAATTAATGGCACAGATTAACATCAACCCAATAATAGTAAGTGATTTAAATACTCCACTTTCTCCAATAGACAAGTCATCTACATGAAAAAGTAAACAGAAACATCAAAATAAATTGACATCAGACACCAAATGGATGTAACAGACATTTACAGAATATTCCACCCAAACACTAAAGAATACACATTCCATTCAGCAACCAATGGAAGAAGTATCTCTAAAACAGACCATGTGCCGGGACACAAAATAAACCATGACAAGTTCAGGAAAAGTGAAACAATTCCATGAATGCTATCTGAGCACTATGTGATAAAACTTAAAGCTGGGGGGCTGGAGAGATGGCTCAGTGGTTAAGAACACTGGCTGCTCTTCCAGAGGACCCAGGTTCAATTCCCAGCACCCACATGGCAGTATACAACTGTCTGTAACTCCAGTTCCCTGGCATCTGACATCTTCACACCAATGCACATTAAATAAAGTTAAATAAATTATTAGGAAAAAAAACTTAAAGCTGGCAGCAAGCACATCTCTAGTGAGTGCATAACTCATTACTGAATGATGCGTAGATCCAAGAAGAAACCAAGAAAGAAGTTAAAATATCCCCGGAACTAAAGGAAAATCAAAACAATAGCACAACGAAACCCCTGATACAGGGGCTAGAGATGGGTAAGGAGTTAAAAGTACTATATACTCTTCCAGAGGACCCAGATTCAGCTCCCATCACGCACATGGAGGTTTACAAACAGCTGTAGCTCCAGTTCTGGGGGATCTGGTGCCCTCTTCTGGCCACTGTGGGCATTGCATGCATGCTGTGCATGGACATACGCAGGCAAAACTCATACACATAAAATAAAATAAATAAATCTAAGAATTAAGTGGCTGATATGTAAAATTAAATTAATTATAAAATTTTAAAAAAATTAAAAATGGAGGAACCCAAATGTTTATTACTAATGTAAAAAAAAGAAATCTAAGAATTAAAATAAAAATAACCCTCTGGAACATACTGAAAGCAATTCTAAGACAGGAATTTATATTCTTAAGTGCCTACATTAAAAAAAAATTCAGAGCACAAATAAATGATTTAATGATACAACTCAAAAATTTGGAAAAAAGAACAAACCAAACCCAAAGCCAGTAGATGGCAAGAAATAATCAAAGTCAAAGCAGAGTTAATGAAATAGAAACAAAGAAAACAATACAAGGAATCAATCAAAGAGCTGGTTCTTTGAGAAGATAAACAAACCCTTGGCTCAAGTAACCAAGAGAAAGAAAGAGAGAACCAAAATTAACAGAATCAGAAATGAGCAAGGAAACATTACAACTGTTCCTAAAGAAATTCAGAATAAGGGAATATTCTTAAAGACTGTATTCCATTAAGTTGGAAAACTTAAAAGAAACAGATGAATTTCTAGAGCCATCCAAATCACCAAAGTTAAATCAAGAAGAGATCAACAACCTCAGGAGACTCCTAACATCTGAGGAGATTGAAACAGTAATAAAAACCATTCTGACTGAAAAAAGCCCAGACCCAGATGGATTCACAGCAAAATCCTAGACTTTGAAAGAAGATCTACAGCCAAACCTTAAATTATTAAAAATCAAACAACCACAAAAACACAAGGAGCACCCCAAACTCATTCTATAAAGCCAGGATCACTCCAACACCAAACCAAAAAACCCTACAGATGCAATAAAACACCAGCAAACCAAACACAGACACATATCAAGACCGTCCGCCATGATCACGATGGCTTTATGAAGGA
Source organism: Peromyscus attwateri (assembly GCA_902168425.1). Lineage (NCBI taxonomy): Eukaryota > Metazoa > Chordata > Mammalia > Rodentia > Cricetidae > Peromyscus > Peromyscus attwateri. The sequence continues at coordinate 38,921 of CABHPP010142330.1, read as the reverse complement.
TGGTTCGACATACAGAAGTCAGTAAATGTAATAAATCATACAAACGGACTTGAATATCACACGATCATCTCAACAGATGCAGGAAAAAACTTGACACAATCCAATGTTCTTTCATGATGAAAGTCCTAGAAGGAATAGGATTGGAGGGCCTGGACCCTGATGGAATAAAGGCTGTATGTGACAACCCCGTGGCCAGCATCTTTCTAAATGAAGAAAAGGTCAAAGCTATCCCGTTAAAATCAGCACACTGCTGTAAGCACTCACTGGAGCAGGAAGGCAAGAGAAGGAAATTAAAGGGAGGCAAAGAGGGACCGAAGTCAGATTATCCCAATTGCAGACAGGATTTCCCATGTCAAAGTCTCCGGGTGGACAGGCCTTTTGTGTGCTTTCACTGTATGGCGTGGAAAGAAGTCACCTACAGGACTTCTAAATTCATTTTAATCTATTTTTTGTTAGTTTAAAAAGGATTAGATTTTTATTGTGGGTTTTTTTTTCCCCCAACAAAATTTGCTTTTTAGGACCTTCGTATCTTATAAATACCCTTTCTTTGCCTTCTATCAATCATTTTCACAAGGTTCCATGGGTTTTCCAAAAGAAGAGGCTTAGTAGTATGATGGATAAAAAAGCGTCTAGGTTAGATGACACCATCTTCCTCTTGCCTTCTGGGATTTTGAAGGTTGTTTTTTTCCCCTCCTGCCTCAGCTCCCAGCACTGGGACTGCAGGCATGCTCGGCCATCCCAACACGTCTTCCTTATCTTGACCAAGTGAAAGTTCAGAGGGATCTGACTCTAAGTTTTTAAATTGTTATACAGTAAAACTTGTTTCTGTGGTATAGAGTTCTCCACATTTTAACACACGTTAGTGGATCCATGCTACCAGCAGCCTCAGTCAGGCCATAGAATAATTCACTGCCAGCCTCCCTCCCCAACAAAAACCAGGGTCTCTCCTTTGAGATGCCCACACCCATGTCTCACTTTCTTCCTGAATGCCTTTCTCATAGCCCTCGTGCTTACAATCTGTGTTGAAAATCTCTTCACAGATATGCACCCATGCATACACAATATATTAAGAAATGTAATGAAAGTATTTTTTAAAGTAAGGGGGCAAGATGGCTAAGTAGGTTAAGGCACTTGCTGCCAATCCTGGTTCCCTGGAACTCCCATGTCGGAGGAGAGAACCAACTTCCAGTTGTCCTCTGACCTCCACACGTGTGCCATGGCACACAGACACCCATACATAAGATAAATGTAATAATTAAAAAGTAACAAAGTTCAACTTGCTTCAAAAATCAACAGTATCCCCAAACACAACATCCAAGCCCTCCTTTGGTAGATAGCATGGGCACTTTAAGGCAGACAGGCAGCTTAAGTCCGCTAAGCTGGGACCGCCTGGGTTTGGGTTGTGCACACAGCACTCTATTAATGACGCATGCAGTAGCCTGGGCGCCTGACCGGAATGCACGATCCACACATACCCACCCCTGGGTAAGGTGCCCAGAACCTGCCAGCAACGGTTGTTTCTGCCATGAGCAGCACACCCACCCACTCCAAACACTGAGTTTCTCCTCTCCTTAATGCCAACAAAGCTGGCACACTTTCAAGAGCTAGTTTACTTATTTTGAGATTTATTTTTACGAGTGTTTTGTCTGCCTGTATATCTGTGCACCACATACATGAAGTGTCCCCAGAGGCTGGAAGAGGGGGTCAGAACCCCTGGAACTGGAGTTACAGAAGGTTGAGCTGTTATGTGGACACTAGGAACTAAATCCAGGTCCCTCTGCAAGAGCAGCCAGTGCTCTAAACTGCTGAGGGGGCATGCCACAGCACACTCGCAGGGGTTCTTTCCTCCCACCAGGGGGGCTCTAGGGCTTGAAGCAGGTCACCAGGGTTGGTGGCAAGTGCCTGTACTCACTGAGCCACCTCACCAGCCCAGTCTTGGCCAGTTCCAATTCAGACTTATTCCCAATCAATCCTGGTCCAGGATATGAGGGCCAATCCAGCCAGAACGGGGTGTATGCAAAGCTAGGTCTCCAGATGAACTTTGAGGGAGACTCTCCTACTTGCCATCTTATGCCTGTGAATAATTGGAATGTGTGTACATGATTAAAAGCAGATGCATTATGGGAAGGGATCTGTGAGTGAACAAAGAATGTCAATCAAAATAAGAGAATCATCTAAACTATGCTCCTAATAACCAAACTCCTCCCCTTTTAAACCCCACAAAACAAAGCTCCAAATAATAACTGGAGCCTTCGGTGTCTTCACCCCCACGACTTCCCTGTAATGTGTCTGGACCTGGTCTATGACTTTGCTATTTCACAGACTATGTAGGCCTTTATTTACTTAGTTTTATTCTTGAATGAGAGGCCAAGAACCTGCACACACCCAGCACCGTCTGACCACTGGTAGCACATTTGGCAGAGCTAGCCAAGAGGTAAGAAAATAATTCTTCCCTATCTTAAGGCTGAACTAGCAAGCTTGGTTGGAAACCTCGCCAGTGGCTTTTGGCGGTCTAACCTGAGCTCCTTGATCACAGCAGATGACAGACGTTTTAAAGACAGGAGTAGCCACACAACATGGTGGAGAGGGGTTCTCATTTCGGGAGGGAGCTTATTTCCTGTGAGAAGAAAAGTCTGTGTTCCCACCTTCACTGTGTCTCTTCCTTTAAATCACCTGCCTGCCTCTACACACAAGCTTGAGAACTATTCAAGCAAAACCACAGCATAAATCATCCTCTTAATGTCCGAATTTCAGCAATAGACACTCCGTAATTTAGACACATATTAAAGAGAAAGGAGAAATTGAAAAAGGGGAAAATTTTTTTAAAATTAAAAAATAAAATCTAAGCAGCCCATTAGGTTCTACTTCAAAGAGCGGAAAGAATCCCAAAGGAAGGCGGGGACCTCAGCGCTTAATTTCAGGAAAAGTAAAACCCAGTGGAGTGACTGCAGATCCAGGTAAGACCCAAGGGAGAAGCGGAAGGAAAGGAAAAGGAAAGAGAAGAAAACAGGCAAGTGGCTGCAGCTGGGCTTTGCGGCAGCCTCTCCCATCCCCGCCTGTGAACGGCAAGGATGATACAGGAAGGCCAACAGAATGCCAGAATCTGGTCCTGGGGAAAAGTGGGTGAATTCCCAACAACAGCTGCATCACCCAAGACAGATGGCGAAGAAGCAGAAGATGGACAGTGCCTCCCTGTTTCTGTTTAAAATAGAACCTAACTTGGGAGGTGGAGGCTGGAGGCTGACCATGAGCTCAATTTCAGCCTGAACAAAGCAAGTTCAAAGTCATCTTGGTCTACACAAGACCCCATTTCATGAAAACAAAACAGGCTGAGCAGATCATAGAGATTAGATTCCTAAGGATTTTGAGGCGGCTCACCTACATACACCAGTGGAAATCCTTAGATTAGTAATAAGTCTGAGAAACAGATAAAATCAGAAATAAACAGATAAAATATGTAAAAATGAGATCGAAGTGGAGAGCTTGAAATTAAGTCCCTATCTGAGAATCTCTTCTCGATGATGACAAATCTAAAAAAAAAAAAAGTGTGCTGTGGGTACTGGGAATCAAACCTAGGTCCTGCTAGAAGAGCAGCAAGTGCTCTTAACCACTGAGCCATCTCTTCTGTCCCTGACAACTTTTAAAAAAGCATACACACATATACACAAAACCTTACAATTATTTCAGGGCAGATGAGATGGCTTACCAGGTAAAAGTGTTACTTGTACAAGCCTGGCAACCTATGTTTGCTCCCTGGAATCTATGTAAAGATAGAGGTGAACAGACTCCACAAAGCTGTCCTGATCCTCCCCCCACACACACACACACATCATGACACTATGTATTGTGTCCCCCAAAAAAATTTACCTGAGGGTCAGAGGAAAAGCCAGCCACTATGTTAAACATATAAGTCAGGCAAGGTAGCACACGCCTTTAATCCTATCACTCAGGAGGCAGGGATCTGTCTGGATCTCTTGAGTTCAAGGCCACACTGGGAACAGAGCCAGGCGTGGTGGTACACATCTTAAATTCCAACACTAGTTAACTATCGAGGTCTAGAGGTCTGTACAGACAGACAAGAAGTGACAGAGCTGGGTAGGAAGAGGAATTGATATAGCTGGACAGAGAGAGCAAATGATATAGCAGAACAGAAAGGCATACAGTGTGGGTATACAGGAAGTAGGTCTCATTGGAGACTGAGGTGTAAGGTGAGGTTAGCTTGTGGCTTTTCCTATTCCTCTGATCACTCAGGTTTTCACCCCTATATCTGGCTCTGGGTTTTTATTTAATAAGTCCATTTTAGCAATTTGCCTACACATGGGCACCCCAAAAGACACACACACACACACACAAACCACCACCACCACCACACACAAAGTAAAAGTTTAAGTTTTTTTTTTTAACATTTAAGATTACTCCATTAAAACTTTTAAGCATAGAAAACAAAAAAGAAGCCGGGCGGTGGTGGCACACGTCTTTAATCCCAGCACTCGGGAGGCAGAGGCAGGCGGATCTCTGTGAGTTCGAGGCCAGCCTGGTCTCCCAAGCGAGTTCCAGGAAAGGCGCAAAGCTACACAGAGAAACCCTGTCTCGAAAAACCAAAAAAAAAAAAAAGAAAAAGAAAACAAAAAAGAAGGCTAGGTGTGGTGGCTCATACCTGTACTCCTAACATTCAAAAGGCAGAGGAGACCTGCTGTAAAGTCAAGGAGAGCCAGGGATGCACGCTGAGATAGTTTCAAAACGCGAATAAGGAAGAAGGCTCAGAAGTTAAAAGCTCTTGCTCTCGCAGAGGATCTGGGTTCAGTTTCTAGCACCCAGATGGTGGCTCACAACCATTCACAACTCCAGGTTCAGTGGACCAACCGCCTTCTTCTGACCTCCGTGGGCCTCAGGCATATATATATGCATTCAGATAAAACATTCAAACACATAAAATAAATACATCTAAAATCTCTTTTCTCAACAAACAAAACTGAAAAGCAAAACCAAATTACAGGTGTGCTAGTATGTTTATAATTCCAGGAGGATGAGGAGTAGGAGAGGAAAGGGCTGTGTAAGATACAGCTCAATGACAGTGACATCTACTGTGTACAAGGCCCTGGCTTCATTCCATAGTACCCTTGTACACACACACACACATACACACCACACTAAAATAACACAACAATAAAACAACAAAAAAAAAACCCAATTAACGAACAACAACAACAAAAACATCTGGGCATAGTAGCACATGCCTTTAAAACCAGCCCCCAGGATTAAAGAAAAGTAGGGAAAACTCACCTGCACTTCCACAGCAAAGTTAACGATCTACAATGTTAACCTTGGCATTTGGGGCTGCGGTTCAATCCTGAAATCCCTAACACCACAAAGCTAATGATAAAACTGAAACTCATACCCATAATTCCAGTTTTCTGCTCCCTTCCCCTCCCCCCATGCATCGCGGACTGTAAGAGCTTCTGTGGTCTTCCTCCGCCTATATGGCTCCAGTGAGCTAATGCATGTGTCTACAGTTGGTTCTGTACCCCAAGTATGCTGTTCCCCATCTTAGGTGTGTCCTTGATTCATGTCCTTAGTCACCAGAATCTACCCAGTTGGCTAAGACTTTACGAAGGATGTGAGGTGATCATTTTTAGATGAAGATACAACCTTTGTTCTTTTTAGATGGCCTCCATCCTCCACAACTAAATTATTGGCATTGCCACTATGGAACAGAACACTGTATTAAGACATCTGCTTGTGTCTCCCCTTCTGCTGAAGGGCTACAGTTTTTCCCATCCCTGTGATACTCAGTCCATGATTAATGAACTCACAGCCTCCTTAACAATCAGGCAGGGCTGTCTACAAGAGAACCTAATGGCCCCGGCTTTTCTCACATCTCACCTCCAGCTCAGTCTAGCTGGAGGGAAAGGATTTATCTGTGTTTTGCCGGGCAGGATAATTAGCCTAGAAGTAAGTTGATGCTCTTCCACCCTCTGCCCAGATGAAGTAAGGGACAGATGTGCCTCTGATAGCCCTGCTCGCGCACTGTTAGTGTCCAATGGCTTTTCTTCGGCATCTTCCTTGAGCTATCTTGCTCCTAAGTGGGAAACAGCATATTTACATGATTTAGAACACTGGATCCAGTCCAAATTTCAACTGGACCACCTATTTCTAAGCTGTCACAACCGTGGGCCGTTCATATACTGTTTCCTCAAATTCATTTATAAAATGGCCTAGTAAACCCTTACTAAAGCTGTTGCAAACTTAACCATAGTTAAGGAAGGACCTAAAAATATGTCAGATGCACTGGCTGGGAATTAGGATATGGAAAGCAGGTTCCGGCCAGGTGACTCCTCATCCTCCACTTGACCAAATGTTGCAGCCATTGAATTAATGCAGTCGCCCTCCCCTCTCCCCCCCCCCCCACTTTACTATTTTTTTTCTCCTCCACACAGTAGCAGTTCCATGAGGGTAAAACCTTATTTGCTGGAAGCCACCATACCAGAAAGTGACTTGTAAATTAGGCCTTCCGTAAATGTTAGGCCTTCCATAAATATGTGTCAAATGAATTATGTGAGTGAAAAGAAAAAATATGGTTCTTAAATAACAGTATAGATAAATTGCCTTATAGTGTTTCCAGCTCTGTATTTTAAGATATCACACACTATAATAAAAACATAAGAAAATTTATTAAAATTTGAAGGCAAAATCATAATTTCAAAGGTTAGAACTATGTCAGGTGTGCTGATGAATGGATGTTTTCCTGACATTCAAAATCAGACCCAAGAGTATCACTTTCAGAATGTTCTAGAGGATTGGGTTTACTTTTGATTGTCTTGGATGAGACAGTCATTATTCTGTTTTCTTTCTTGACAGAATTGTGGTTTTTCAAAGATTCGCTTTTAATTGGCTCATTAAGCAAAGACCTTTTGTCCCCGATTCCTTTGCTTTTTGAGTTCACAGGAGAGTCAGGGTCGGAAAGGAGGTCTTTCCCGGAGTGTTTCTCAGAGGAGAGCTTTCTGGAGTATTCGCTCATCGTGCTCCCTTTCTCTGAAGATCTGCTGTGTTTGGAAGACACCACTTCTTCCCTTTGACTCCCACTTCCAGAAACGCCATCTGCTGAAGGAGAGGCTGTTCTAGCAGTGAGTCCTGCTGCAGACCCCTCCTGCCGCTCAGGGTTGGCTCTGGAAGCCACCGATGCTGCTGGTGCAGAAACGGGAACTTGGAAGGTGTCGAGAGGCAAAGGAATCCTAGCATCACTTCTAATCTTCTGAAACTACAAGGAAAACAAGGCTTCAGTGAACAAAGTCGACCACTAAAGAGCTCGAAACTTCACCGTAACTGATTCTTTCACATTTACTTTCAGTATCTTTAGTTAGGGCTGTATGTGTGTAACGTGTACATGACTGCAGAGGCCAGAGGAGGGCACAGGATCCCCTAGAGCTATAACTACAGGTGGTTGTGAGCCACCCAACATGGGTGCCAGCGACTCTATTTACGTACAATAGCTCTTGTACGTTGTACGTAAGCCAGGCCAACTCTCCGGCCCTGTAATTGTGATCTTAGTAAGCAGCCAGTTCACTACTCAGAAGACTTTATGGTCATTCATTTTCCTAATTATACAATGCCATGTGACTGGCAACTCCAAATTTAGTTATATATATATCCAAAGTTAGCTGTATAGTATTCTTACAATTTTGTGTTTTATATGATTGTCTTCCATTTTGCACATTACAAAACAAAGTAAAACCATTTCTAAGGAACCTAGTCCCTAGCCTCTCTGCTTATGTGAGAAGTATCCAATGTGTGACATGACCGAGTTCTCAAGCCAGCAGCGACTCAGACAGCCTTAGATTGTCTGCTGGGAGATGAGCCCTTGGTGAGCCTTGTGGGGTTCTGTGACAGGCAGCCCACCTCATCCACTAAGCGGGCGACCATGAGATACTGCTTGCTAAGTCTGTCTAGATTACTTGGCTTACAAGCTCTCTGCATCAGTCCTGGTACCTTCATCAGTGTCCCTTCATTGTAAGCTGACTGCATACAGATAGAGACCTAGATGAGACATGAATACAAGAGACATTTACAAAACTTTCAATTCCCATTCTCTCTTTACTCTTTCATTTCTTTCTTTATTGAAGATAATTTTTTAAGTATAAATTATCAAAAACCTTCCAGCTTTGTCTTTTTTTCTTCTTTTTTTGAGATAAGGTCTCATTATATAGCCTTGGCTGGTCTGAACTCCCTATGTAGACCAGGCTGGCCTCAAACTCAGAGACACCTGCCTGTCCCTGCCTCCCAAGGGCTGGGATGAAAAGCATGGGCCACCATACCCGGCCCCGTTTTCTTATTGATAATGATGCAGTTTCAGGAAATGGGCACAAACTTTACTCTGCCAGAGACAGACTAACACTACTTTCCCTGACCTGGGGAACTCTTGCTGGTGACTTGCACCAAGGTCTCTCAGGTCCACTTACTTGGATATTCTGCATTTGTCCTACAGCAGTCTGCTTCAGATCTAGCTTTTCTTCCTCAAGGGCTCTCTGCTCTTCCACAGGTGCACTAATGGTGGAATTCATCTGAGGGCGACCTAGCAAGTGGAAATCTGACTGATCTATACCAGCCATGGTGGCAAGCTGCCCAAGCCTGGAGAGAGGAAGAAAGGAGGAAAAGGCAATCACTTGGCAACAACTTAAATTCACCCACACCTACAAGCATGAAATACATGTATAAATGAACACCAAGATTTAAAATCTTAGAAGCCAAGAGCCTATGTCAGACAACAGCCCCATGCCAACTGTCGCCTTGGACTCATGCTCTGAGACCACTGGGTCAGATCATCCAATCCTTTCAGCGCCCCTATTCACCTCAATAATTCATTAAATAGATAGCAACCATCACTCCTTCATTTGAAATACTATTTGAATAGCTTCAACCTCTACCATCTCCACGTATCTTACCCTCTTTTCTTGGCTTCATTCTTTTCTAACGTCAGCCTATCCCCTAAAACACTGCTCCATCAACTACCTTCAGCTCTCCCTTTTACTATCTTTTTGATTTGATTTTGAGATTCATGAAGAACAAGCTGAACTCAAAATTTTTACGCCGTTAAGGGTTACTTTGAACTCCTGATCCCCCATCCTCCACCACCAGGTGCTGAACTACAGGTGTGTGTCATACCTGACTAGCATCTTCTTTCGACCCTACTATTCTCAGGTGAGAACCACTGACCTACCTCTTCCTGTGTCTCCAGCACCCTGGAGACTAACTACCGTCCTAAAGCCTAGGGACAAGAAGAACCCGACTCCAACTTATTTAACAAGCAAAATGAATAAAAGGCAAGAAAGCTCCTATTATTCTAAATATTTTCAATAAAAATCCTTCACTTAGTCCTTCTTTTTTGTAACACATCAAGGGGTATATTTACAGCAGATAAAACTGTACACAATTCATATGCCCAAAGACATTAATTTAGACTTCACCAAGACCAATTACTCTTTATTACCTTTTAATGATGAGTTTTCTAATGAGATAGGTTTACCATTTTGCATTTCTTTTAAAAGGCATTCTCCATTAAAAAACAAATCAAACTTATTGTTGATAATCACGTATTAATACATCTCATGGAAGCTAAGAAGTGTTGAGTTCCTCAGCAAGCTACCAAAAAAGCCACTGAAGAAAGAATGCCCACCCTACAGATATACCCAGCATCTTTAAGGAGGTCCAGGAAAGCGTGAAACTTCTGAAAAGAATTCTCAATGCTGCCCAAGACGCCTTCATCGTCCAGGATCATGTTTGTCAAGGACTGTGCATGGAGGGCTTCAGACAAGGAGAAATTTATATTTCTTAGCTGAGCATTTTCGTGTTCCAGCTACAAAGCAAGGTTGAGAATGTAGTGTAATTTCAATCTGAAGACAACTTTTTAACACCTGAACTAAAACAGTTAAAAATGTAACCAATTTATAATTAATCTAACCCTCAATCAATGAAGAGAATAACCATGACACATAATAATCTTCCACCTGGAGACATTTGTTGAAATTTCCTATATAACAAGTAGATAAAAATAAAGTTACTGTCTTACTAATGATTTCCCATACATCATATCCCTAACTGTTTAAATTCATACTGAATCATTGTGTATCAGAGAATCAGCCACCTAAGGTTCACTTTTTATTAGAAAATACAACAGCAGACCAAACAAAATTATGATCCTGCTATAATTAGTCCATTATGGATTAATTTTAACAAGCTGCGGTGGTTTGAAAGAAAATGGCCCCCATAGAGCGTGGTACTATTAGGAGGTGTGGCCTTGTTGGAGGAAGTGTGTCACTGTGGGGCGGGCTTTGAGGTCTCTTAGGCTCAAGCTACACCCAGTGTCACAGTTGCTTCCTGCTGCCTGGGGAATCAAGATGTAGACCTCTCAGTTCCTTCTCCAGCACCATGTCTTCCTCCACACCGCCTTGCTTCCCACCATGATGATAATGGACTAAACCTCTGAAACTGAAAGCCAGCCCCAATTAAATGCTTTTCTTTGTAAGAATTGCCGTGGTCATGGTGTCTCTTCACAGCAATAGAAACTAAGACACAAGCCAAACAATTTTTCTACATGTATGTCTATGTGTTCATGCATGGGCCACAATATGCACGTGGAAGTCAAGAGGACAACTCTTGAGAGTCAGTTCTCTCCTTCCATCATGTAGGTTGATGGGCGTGGCAGCAAGTGCCTTTACCCACTGAGCCATCTTGCCGGCCCCCAGGTATATTTACTGTGTTTATGTTAAAGTCTTTAACTGCACAGCTACACTCTCCACTTTCTTGAGCAATTCTCTGTGGCTTCTTGCTCTCTTCATCTGCTCATGTAACACCACATCAAATCTAACCCTGGTATTTCTCAGAAAGGCAAAATGTTCTCAATGTATTTTTGCCTTCTATAATTCAGTGCTCAATACTTAATGAATCAACACACATGTCTTTAAATACAATACAAACATTTTGAAGAGTCTTCCTTACATTCACTTTGTAGAGAAAAGAAAAGTACTTGTAAAACTTGTTAGTTTAATGCTAATTAGTCTAACTGTGTAGTTCAGTGCTCACGGTATAGACTTTTATCTCCCAAGGCACTCTTAGGAGCTTTTCATTATCTTAGACTTCTAATTTTTATTTGTCCTTTAAAAGAAACAAACAACTAACCAAGTCTGGCCAGGTATAACCCCCTAGCCTCAACCTTCCAAGTACCAGCCCTATAGCCCTGTACCACAATGCCCATCCTCTTGAGACTTTTTAGATCATTTGCTTTCCTAATTCATTGTAAGAAGACAGCCTTACCAACACTTTTGTTATACACACAGCATAAGCCTAATGAATACATTTCATACGTGGCAGTCAAAAGCCTGGGGGGAGGGGCAAACTACTTCTTACATTTTTAAAAATATACCTTTTGGAATATAATCACATAACATTAAATGGATGTAAGGTTAAAATGATGCGACTCAGCTCACAAATGCCTTATCATTTTGAAGTATTTTAAAGTTTATTAAGTATAGAACTTGAAACCAAAACAAAACCAACAACTAAGTCTGAAAATGGGAGAAAAAGACGACGTACTGACCTCACTGACTCGCTTGTCAGCCTTAAGCCGGCTCACCCTTTCCTCCTTTAACTGCACTAGGCATTCCTCCAGTTTCTCCTAGTAGGAAGAAATGGAGCAGACATGGCAGTTAAGGTACACGCTGATCCCTCAACACTCCCAGCTGCATAGTCCACAAAGAACTCAGGGGCAGACCCAGAAGTAACCTCAGACTGCAGGATGACAGATGTCTCTACTTGTACACACACCAGCTAGTGCAGTTGATTACTAAAATGTATCAAATTAGCACATTACAGATTCGCTTAAATCCCACTCAACTTGAGCTGCAGTGCTTACCATAAAAAGCACATGTATATAACAGAGTTAGTGAACCACCAGTAAGAAACTAAAGCCATGAAGGGGAATTTTTTCTTACTTATGGGTTTCTGAGTTCCTCATAATAGAAAACTCAGTAACATTCTTTTTTTTATTTATTTTTTGTTTTTCAAGACAGGGTTTCTCTGTGTAGCTCTGGCTGTTCTGGAACTCGCTGTGTAGACCAAACTGGCCTCACAGAGATCCACCTGCCACTGCCTCCCCAGTACTGGGATTAAAGGCGTGTGCCACCACCACCCGGCTCTATAACATTCTTAACATAACTGAATCTTGTAACTGCAACAAAAACCCATACTTAAAATGTAAACACTTTTAAAGCACTTTATTGTAAGTCAAACATTATTCTCAGTTTTCTAGGTACTAAATAACTTAAGCATCAGCATCCTTCCATCCTGAAACAGACCCTAAGATTCCCTACTGCTGGAGTAGCTCCCTAATGCCAACACTAATGCAGGAGCTGCTGTGAGGGGCTATGATTAAGGCCTTCACAGCAAGTGACCTTAGGATGGGGTGTGTGTGTGACATCATTAGGGAACCTATTAAAAGGTATCAGGCTCTTCATGAGAAAGATTTTTAGTACAAGAGGAGTTAAGACACCATAGAAGTTCTCCTTACAATCTCTGAAGAGGAGATGTCCCATAGAAGATGAAGGGTCCCCTGCCTGACAAGCAGCAGGGAAACAGTCCCCGAAGAGTCGAATTATGCCAATACCAGCATGCCTGGAAGGACTCCTTGCCAGCCCTGCCAGATGGTTAACAGTCTGGCCCACGTCGTGGTTTCGGTTTTGTGACCTGTCTGGACTTTTACTTTAGAAGTGTGAGCTTTTAAATGGGTGATATATTAAACCATCAAATTTGTAGCAACAAATTATTCAGCTTCTAGGCTTAGGAATAAAACAGGTTTAACTACTATTGTCATAAACTACTATATTTTAGTACTTGGTTGTATAATATAAACAAAATGTGTATTTATTAAAACATCACAGTATATTTTACTTAGTTAGTTCTTTTGAGACATGGTCTCACTATATAGGCCAGGGTGGACTTACTCATGGATCCCCCGGTCTTAGCCTTACAAGTACTGTGATTACAGGTATACACTCCACACTTGGCTTTATATTTGTATGTGTGAATGCACACATATGAACGTACATGTGCGTGAGAATGCATGAGGAGGCCAGAGGTTGATGTTGGGAACTGCCCTTCATTGCTCTACCATATTCCTTGTGGCAGGGTTTCTTAATCAAATGTGGAGCTCACAAACACAGGTAGTCATGCCCGTCAGCTTGCTCTGGGGAGTCCATCTCCACATTCCAAGGCTGGAATTACAGCTGGGCCACCACACACACACCTGGCATTTATGTGGTTTCTGGGATCCAAACTCCAGTCCTTAAGCTTCCTGGCAGGTGCTTTAAACCCCAAGCCCTCTCTCTAGCCAGTGGGTTTATATTTTAGAGGCTTCTAAAGATTTACTTAAACACAGAATTTTAACTTAAAAGTTTAGTTTGGACCACTGAGATGGCTCAGTAACTAAATTTCTAGCACCCACGTGGCAGCTCACAACTGTAACTCGAGTTCCAGGGGATCTGATGCCCTTTTCTGGCCTTGTTGGGTACTAGACATACATGTAGCACACATATACACACGAATGCAAAACATTCATACACATAAAATAAAAAAATATTTTAAAAAGTAATGTTACATTTTTTAAGGAAAACAGAGATATAAAATATGAGTGTGTGCACACAGCTGTTTTCCTTTCAACAAATTGTTTTAAGATAGTTCCCCAATGGAAAATTGAGTACTTTTACATTCAGAATATAAATTCTAAATACTACGAAATGCTTTAATAATGTCAAAATCTTTTTCTCCTTAAAGACTGATCTTTTAAAATCTTTTACTATGTATGTGTGCGGGGGTGGATTTCTGCATGTGTGTCCAGTGAACGCAGAGGGCAGAAGAGCACACTGGGTTCCCTGGAACTGGCATTAGAGGTGGTTGGGAGCCACCCAACAAGGGTGATAGGAACTGAACTCAAGTTCTCTGTAAGAGCAGGACATGCTCTGAACTTCTGAGCCCTCTTTCCACAGACAAGATTAACCTTTTCTAAAGATAAAATGTTCAGTCCATTTTATGGCATGACGTGTGTGTGTGTGTGTGTGTG
>CABHPP010142330.1:0-24714 GCA_902168425.1 Peromyscus attwateri | reverse complement strand
AGAGAGAGAGAGAGAGAGAGAGAGATGTGCCACAGTGCATACAAGGAGGTCAGAAACAACTTCCCTTCCACCATGAGGTTCCTGGGACTAAACTCAGGTCATGAGGCCCAGCAGGAGGCACCTTTGCCTGCTGAGACATCTCACTAGCACAATCATGCTCTTTACTGTTAAACTAGCCAAGCTTTCATGGAAAAGGAGGAAAAGACATTGCAAGCGCCTCTACTTATGATTCCCATAATGGTTTTAACACAGCACAGCTGGAGAAAGGAAACTACACTTTGCCTTTGGTTTGCAAGCCAGTATTGTTACTGGGCTTGCTTACAGGGCATGGATGAGGGGTTAAAGGGCGTGAGAGACTGCATAACAGCGGCAGCACTGCTGAGCTCCACCCACTCAACAGCAGTCTCCACATCTCCTTTCTGACTGGCTCTCCACAGCACAGCCAAGTGCGATGACACGGAACAGCTTCTCCCCCTAGTGGGGGAATCAGACACAAGGCACATTTGTATAAAACGTTCCTTCTCTCAGCACTCTTCCTCAGAGAGTGGCTCAATGTGTAGCAAGTCTGGCCTCTGTGGTGATATTTTATTTGTGCTCTAATAAATAAAGCTTGCCTGGAGATCAGGGGAAAAAGCCAGCCATTATATTAAACAGAAGTCAGGCAATGGTAGCACACGCCTTTAATCCTATCATTTGGCAGGCAGGGATCTGTCTGGATCTCTGTGAGTTCAAGGCCACACTAGGGAACAGAGCCAGGTGTGGTGACACATGCCTTTAATGCCAGCACCAACCAAAGAAGTGTGGAGGTCTGTACAGACAGACAGGAAGTGACAGAGCTGGGCAGGAAGAGGAAGTGATGTAGTTGGACTGAGAGAGCGAATGAGAGAACAGAACAGAAAGGCATACAGGCGTGGGTAGGTCTCTTTGGAAGCTGCAGAGTTGGTGAGGTGAGGTTAGCTCAGGTTTTCACCCCTGTATCTGGCTCCGTGTTTTTTATTTAATATAACCATTTAGAAATTCATCTACAGGCCTCAAACTCTCCATTCTCCTGCCTCAGCCTCCTGAGATTTACAGGTGTGCATCAAATAGACATTTTTAAGGCCCTGAAATACCTGTATCCCAACAGCTTTCTGATATTGTCCTAGGATTTGACACTGCTAACATCAACACAATCTATCACTAAACTATGATACATCACGTCTACTATGACTACTAGCTAACTTTCCCATGTAAGCTTCAAGATGTGTGAAGGAGAGAAACATATTTTATTAAGCATTTATCCTATCACCTCCTGTGCCTAACACAAAGTAAGCAAGCAATAAAGAATGAAGAAGCCCTGGCCACAGAAGATGTGTTTAAGAAAGTAGTTTTTGCCGGGCGGCGGTGGCACATGCCTTTAACCCCAGCACTCAGGAGGCAAAGCCAGGCGGATCTTTGTGAGTTCGAGGCCAGCCTGGTCTACAGAGCAAGATCCAGGACAGGCACCAAAACTACACAGAGAAACCCTGTCTCTAAAGAATATATTTTTCTTCAAATGAACAGGTGGAGACATTCTCTCTTCCTTCAATCTCCATTTCTTTGCTTACTAGTTAGTAGTTGAAGTTTAGTTTTTGATTATTTTTTTCCTAAAAACTGAAGATTCTTTGGTACAAAGTTCTGGCCCATTAGCTGGAAAATTCTGTAAGTCTGGGTCCTGATTTCCTCATCTATAGACTGGAGGTAAACACATGATGAGTAAGTGAATTAACACAGATACAAACTCAGAAGAGTGGCTGGAATATATAATTGATCAATGCAAAATGAAGGAACATGTGAACTCAATTAAGATAGACAAGCTTATAATCAGTCTGTTCCCACTCACACATTCAGTACTCCAGGGCAGCCACACCTAAGGCAGGATTTTACCCATAAAATACTGATATGCCAAAATGAGCCTAGAACATAGTCATCAGAGAATACTCACATGACCACCGAAGACAACTGCCAGAACCACCCCAGACCATCAGGGAGCAGCTCCGACTTTGTCACATTTCTAACTGGACAGTGGAGCGGAGTTAGTGCCCTCCAAGCTGCAGGCTGCCCCAGTGCTTACTCCAAGTGATGGCTCCCCATACTGTGATTGGCTCAGTTACGTTTCTCTCCCCCCCTCACCTCCTTCCCCTTGTAGTTAAGTGAGAATCCCTTCTACCGTCTTTAGTGTGGGCTTACACGTTTTAGCTGATTCTCAACATGAAGAAATGCTGAGAAGGTCTTCAATACACCTTGAGTAAGAAGCTGTCCAGCTGCAGTTCCTAACCTTGTCTTCCTCAGTCAGTGACTAGAGACACTTTTGACACATTATCTCCTGGGGTGGGTCACAGCAGTAGAAAGCTTGCCTATAGCATGCATGGAGTGTGGTCTCTAGCATTTCAAATAAACAGAAGGAAAATACAGAACAACCCCACAAAATCAGCCACCCCCTCTCTTAGACCCCAGGTGAAGGAAACAAACACAACACACTGAAAACGACGCGGAAGGTTTGATGCCCAGGAACTTTTACTTCCCGCTGCATCTTAGTTAGCAAGAAGCCACCCAGGCACTAACTGCAGGCGCCTAATCACAAGATGAGAAGTGTTCCCGAATGGTCCACCCAGGTTCTCTCCCAAAAATCTGTAATTTTCTAAGTGATTACTTTGGTAATCTCTACATAAGCATTGTGAATTTTAACTTAAGAAAATGAAGTTGTGGCAGTTATCATTGGGGGTAGGACTGAACCTAGGGCATTGTGTGCTTCCCACCAAAGGGGTTTATGATTAAGCTATATCCCCTAGTTGGCTTTAAATTTTTTTAAATCAAATACTGATGGCTGCAATCATATTTAAAAAAAAAAGGTAACTACCCTTCAACCATGTAATGACATTGTGAGAAGCTGCCATCCATGAACTAGAAATCTGGGCCCTTACCACAACACACGCCTGCTGGACCTTGATTTTGGATGTCCTGGCTCTCAGAAATGTGAACATATAACCTCTGCTGTTTGAAGCCAATGAATACAGAAGTAACAAATGGAGAGGCATTTCTAGATTTAGAAGTTCTATACTGAGGCAGCACCAGTTTTAGGCAGCCACTGTTGGGCTGGTGGTGTGGCTCAGTGGTAGTATGTGTGCTGAACAGCATGAGGCTCTGCGTTCAAACCCAAGCCCCCAGTAGCTTCCCCTAATTACGTGTGAGTGACACACGAGGAAAGCCAAGAGCTTCCAAAGACGAGGTCTCCCACAGCTTACTACAAACCACAAATGAAACAGTATGCTTAAGTACAAAAATGTGCTATGGAAGTTAATTTTCCCTTCTGCCTACCCAACAGAAAAATGGAAAGACATTAGATGCCGAGTTTTAAAGTGTAGTTTCTTAATTTTTTAATATCAGGAAAGGGGAAAATCAGTAGCAAAAGTTTTTCCAAAGCCGGGTGTGGCGGCTGACATGGGAGGTTAGGAAAAGACCAGGAATCCAAAGCCAGCTTGAGGAACAGTGACTTCAAGGACAGCTTGGGCTACGTAAGACTCTATCTCAAAACAAAAGAACCTCTGTTCAATTTTACTTCTACTAAAAACAAAGTTATATTTCCCCATGATAAGAGAGCTCAGCTAGCACTATCAATTATTTCCCTAGCCTTTAAAATAACAGCGCTGGGCCGAGGAGACAGCTTAGTGAAAGTCAGGACACACATAAGGACCTAAGTGTGGTCCTCAGAACATGGAAAAGGCCGGGTGTGCAGTGCACACTCACAATCCCAGCACCCAGGAGGCAAGTGGGCAGATCTCTGGGGCTCACTGACCAGACAGCCCAGCTTCACTGGCAAATTCTGGGCCAGTGAAAGACTTTGTCTCAAAACCAAACAACAACCTGCTCAAACAACAAACCCAATGTGGATGACAAGTGAAGACTGACGCTAAGGCTGCCCTCTGGCCTCCGCGCGCATGTATCCAAGTATGTATGCATGTACGTACACATGCATGCATGTATACTTAGACACACACACACACACACACACACACACACACACACACACACAGCACTGAATCAGCTGACTATATGACAGTACTCAATCTCCTTAAGTTTGTTTTATGACCACTAAAGTTCTCCTTACAGCTGGCATTCTGATTCTAAGAGGAAGAAAAAATGGTGCCATGTTTTTACGCTTATTTTGTGAGGTATACACACTTTCATCTCACCCTATTCTTCTTCACCCAAGTAGAGTAACAGTTAGAACAGAGGGGCAAACAGAATTCCAACGTACTGCCGGGGCCTGCTTCACAATCACACTTTCGCCAAGAAGCAATCACAATTTGAAATGATCTTCTGTACCTTAAAAGGGACAGCTGTGTACCTGTAATGTTTCTTGTCTGATGCTGGTTTTCTGAGGTTCTTCATGGACACTTTCTGAGGAATCCTCAACCTCATCAGTTTCTGAGGATGAAGGACTCTCTACCGTCACAGTCACAGGAAAATCTGATTGCTTAAACAAAGAGGACATGACTTATTAATGCCATAAGCCAAACACTAAACACACAGAGGCCATCTAATGAAATTGACCTGTCTGAAATATCTAGTTATTACCTATAAAGGGATCTCACTGCTCCTTAGCCTAACACAGTAAGTAACAGAAAACTGCCCCAACTTTGCTTTTTCTTTTTGGTTTTTCAAGATGGAGTTTCTCAGTGTAGCTCTGGCTATCCTGGAACTTGCTCTGTAGACCAGGCTGGCTTTGAACTTAGAGCCTGCCTCTGTCTCTGCCTCCCAAGTGCTGGGATTAAAGGTGTGACCACCACCACCCAGCTACTAACTTATTCTTGCTATTACTACAGAATCCTGTACTACATAAGGCTGATTACTCTTTGGCATTGTCCATATTACTTTGCTAAATTCCTCCTAGATTAATCAAGTGAAGAGCCAGGATAAACACTTTTTTTTTCAGGTCAATTCTTGTACTATGGATGATAAATTTACTCTCTAATGTGAGACATGAAGAGAGTGGAAGTATGAGAAAAAGAATGAACAAAATATAAAGCCAATAAGCTTCTCTGCATTTGATAAATACTAGAATGGTTTTAAAAATTAAGTCACATACATATACACAACCCATCAAACACCTCATCTTCACTTCTCTGCACCCCAAACTAGTGTAGTAACAGTATGATTCTCCTGTCAGCTTCGATAAGGTCACGCTAGCTAACAATTAATGTGATTGGAACCCTACTGAAGATGTACAGACTGAGACAGTGCAGGGACAACTCTGCAGGATATGCAAGCCTTCAGTGACAGAACGAGATGACACCGGAACATTTCAGTGTGTACAGCCTAGTGCTGACACCCGGGGTGGGACATTAGCTGTTCTCCTCCCTTCTTCGAGAATCTGTGACCTCCAGGAACAGGAGGACGCAGCACTCTGACAGAAGTAGCCTGTTCCAGAACTGAGGCAGTGGGATAGTGCTGAGAGATGCTGGCAAAATGGCTTTACCACAGGCCATGGGAGTACACAGCAGGTAACAACTAGTGTTCAGCATCAATAACTCTCTGACGGGGAGTCCCACCTGGCAAAGCCGTGGGGTCACTGACTGTAAATGACTGGTTGCTTCTCTCTGTCATTTTTCTCATATGCCACTACATTTCTTCCCTAATAACAGCTATGGTATTTTTCACACTGCTTGTGTGTTTATCTCATAGAAATAATCCATCTTTGGGCACACGTATAGCTGTGGATGATGAGGAAGATGATTTCTGTTTAAGCTCTGTAATTTTGATGAATAGAAATAATACTAAGATATTTTTTCATAACTGACATAGGAAAGTAACAGTATTCTCAGTCACAAAGACAGATAATTCTAGACTTCAGAATAAATTCAAAACATACTAGCTGGCCCTGCAAATAAAATACAAAGGACAAGTTCCCAGGTGTTTATTGCTGAATCAAGATCAGACATGAAGCAACTCTGGTAGACCTAACCCCCTGCAGTAATTGATTTTTCTGCATATATCCCTACCACTCAAGGTTCAGTCAACTAAACTGTTTATTGCTTAGGCCCTGGGTTTTATGTTACTTTCTGTCTGGGAATCCTGACCACTTAGAGCTATGACGGGGGAATGTCTTTCTGTATGCTGTAAAGAAATGTTGCTCTGGTTGGTTGATAAATAAAGCCGTTTGTCCTATGGCAAGGCAGCTTAGAGGCAGGTGGAAAATCCAAACAGATAGAGAGGGAGAAGAAAGACAGGGCAGAGGAGACACTGCCAGCCGCCACCATGAGAAGCAAGATGTGAAAGTACCAGTAAGCCACAAGCCACGTGGCAGAGTATAGATTTATAGAAATGGGTTAGTTTAAGATATAAGAACTAGATAACAAGAAGCCTGCTGTGGCCATAGTTTAAATATAATATTAGCCTGTGTGTGTTTATTTGGGTCCAAGCGGCTGCATGACGGGTGGGTGAGAGAGATTTGTCCTGACCACAGGCCAGGCGGGACACAGGAAAACTTCTGACTACAGAGCTACGTGCACAGCCAAGTGTTACTCACTGGCCAGTTAGTGCGACCTCCCTAGCCTGAGAGAAACTGTGTGGCTTATCATGTGTCATGAGAATGGGTTAGACTTCAAAAGTGTAACATATAATTGTCCAGAGTTTGGCTCTTGAAGTGTGTGTGTGTGTGTGTGTGTGTGTGTGTGTGTGTGTGTGTGTGCGTGCACGCGCACTGAAAAGGAGATGTAGCTGAGTGTGTAGAGGGAAAAGTGAAAGAGTGAATGAACAAGAGAATGAATTAGTAAAAAGTGAATGAATGATGTAGCAGTATGTGAAGGAATGTAGCAGAGTAGAGAGAAGAAATGCATATAAAAGAGAGATGTATATATATAAAGAGCGATATATAGCTGTGTGTAAAGAATGTAGCTGTGTGGAGATCTGTAACTGTATGGAGACAAGGAAGATGAAGCTGTATAGAAAAGAGATGTAACTGTATGTAGAGATGTATGGCTATGCAGGAGTGCATGGAGAATGTAACTATGTTTAATGTGCCTATGCAAAGACAGAGAGATTTCCAGAAAGAGATTTTTTTTAAGATGAAGTAAAAGAGAAAGTTATCATCAGCAAGTGTGTGTGCTTTTTTCCTATCCCTCAGAGAGAAAAGTTTAGCCCTCACCGCATTCGTGGATTTTTTTTTTTTGCATACCCTGGGCTGCTGAAGGCTGGCCCTCCAGTTAGCGATAGGACAGGGACTGTTTGTGACCCTGACTTTTTTTTTTTTTTTTTTGGTTTTTCGAGACAGGGTTTCTCTGTGTTGCTTTGCGCCTTTCCTGGAGCTCACTTGGTAGCCCAGGCTGGCCTCGAACTCACAGAGATCCGCCTGCCTCTGCCTCCCGAGTGCTGGGATTAAAGGCGTGAGCCACCAACGCCCGGCGACCCTGACTTTAACACATGGAGTGTGTGTGTGTGTGTGTGTGTGTGTGTGTGTGTGAGAGAGAGAGAGAGAGAGAGAGAGAGAGAGAGAGAGAGAGACAGAGAGAGACAGAGAGAGACAGAGAGAGAGAGACAGAGAGAGAGAGAGAGACAGAGAGAGAGAGAAAAAAACTGAAAGTGCGTAATGCATGCACATACCCCAAAGCGACATTTCTGGAAAATTGGAACATTTTTGAGTGGTCATCCCCGTGACAGTAAGAAACTGTGGTCAAACCTAATTGTGAGCACCAGCTTATTTGTTGCCTGGAGAAACAGTATCTACAGATGGACCCACAAGGCTTCCCCCAGTGTGTGTCATATACATGTAACTGGACCATGGCACTGGGACAGGAATCGGACAGCCTTAAATCCCTTTATTTCAGGGAGGGAAATGCATTTACAAAGCTCTATTCAGTGGACCCTGCACTTCTACTCCAATCTCTCCTGTGTTAGAAATATGACCCACACATACCTTCAGATGGTTAGACACATCACGAGCTCTGTATGATGGAAAACCCCTAAAAGGATATCAACAAATAAGTTATAGTTTGATGTATACACACCACATGATTAAACTTATTTGCATTATGTACAATACCCATATAGAACCAGAGTACTAAATACCTCAAAATAACCTACGGAAAAGTCTGAACAGACTGAGCAGAATGCCTTGGTGGCAGGTTACGTAGACACAGCCGGTTCGCGGGGATTGGTGGATACTATTTTGTCGTCTTTCCTTAGGGCACTCCTTGGCAGAGGCGATGCGTGAGTCACCCCTCTCCACTTACAAAATCAATAGGACTCCTTGTACCAGAAGCTCCCAAGTGACAGCTGTCGGGACTAAGGCACAGGACAGAGAACGCCTCACCTGCTTCTTTTTGCACGTTCTGCAGTGCGCCACGGCAGGAAACCAGACACTCCCGGCGGCGGCAGAGAGTCCGGAGCGTAGCTGTCGTTACTGAGCCCCGGTTTTCTCCCGTTATTCGCAGGTTTTTTTGTTGCTAACCCTATGTTCAAGGACGTGACAGAAGGAAATCAGGATGCACTAAAGGTCTACAGATTACCATTCGCACACTCCTAACACAACACAAATAACTGAGTATGAGGCCAAGGCTGGTACAGTGTGAGTGATTTATAAACTTTGGGTTTTAAAACAGGGTTTCCCTGTGTAGTTCAGGCTACACTTGAACTCACGACCCTCCTGCCTGTGCCTTAAAAGTGTGTGGATTACAGGAATGCCTGCCAAAAAAGGCTGAAAGTTACTGAGTGGATGTTGCCCTCGTTTCTACACACGAGTTTAGAGAACACACACACACACACACACACACACACACACACACACACACAATATCAGATAAAAGAATGAAATGAGGGGCTTACCTTAAACTCAACACTAAGAGTTAAACATGAAATATTTGTAGCAGGTAAACCCATATATTGACACTTTATTAGAACAAATCATATATTAAAGTTCAAGTTTTTGTCTCTGATATCACTGAGAACAAATAACAAAGGTTTACTAAAACAGTTATATTTAATCTTATCCCTGGAGATCAAGAGTTCTAGACCAGTCTTAGTAAGATCCTATTTCAAAAAGAAAAAGTAATAAAAGTAAAATAAAACAGAAAGATCATATATTTTATATATATATATATATATATATATATATATATATCCCTCCGACCTGTTATACTATGGAAGTTTAGCAGTGCTGAGATGTCATCTAAAATGAAGCATATGCAGTAGGTCATGTATTTCTTTTAAAGGTAATTTTTAAAAAACCACACTGATTCGTGTATGTGTGCTGGGGCATGCAGGTGGCCATTAGAAGACAATTTGCAGGAGTAGTAATCTCCTTCCACCATATGGGTCCTGAGACCAGAACTCAGGTCGTCAGGCTTGCTAACAACAAACTGCCTTCACCTGCCGCCACCTCAGCGGCCCAAGATGGGTATTTCACAGAGTGTAACTCACGGATAATCACCACGCAGTCCTATACCACTTTCTGCATACATTAGTGTAACTATTAAATTACAGGAACTCTGTTCAGTCTGTGCTACTGCAGTTTTCATTTTATTACTTTTTTTTTAAGACAAAGTCTCATGTAGTGCAGGCTAACCCCAAACTTGCTGTGTAGCTGAAGATCCCCTTGACCTTCTGATTCTCCTGCCTCTACCTCCCAAGTGCTTCTATGTTTGTTTTTAAGTTAATTACCTTTACAGAACAAACATTCTGGTCTATGGCAGTATATGTGTATCATTTCTTTGATTTTCAGAAAAATGTTAACACATATTTTTAATTACAAGTAAAAAAATTTGTATGTATCCTGTTAGCAGAAAAAAAAAAAAACTATAGTAAAAGTTCTTATCAACTTCTTGAACATGTACTCCCAACATAACTATGACACAATTAACATACAAGTTCTGTCCTCACCGAACTCTACACAGCAAGACACCGGTCGGCTGACCTCCTCGTCTCCAAGTAACTGAGGCAGCGAGCAACAAAGCCAAGCAACAAAGCTCCTCTCACTCAGTGGCCTGTAAACTGCAGCCACAGCTCCATTCTCCCCAGGAACACGACACAAATTCTTGCTCTTCCAATTGTCTCATGCTTGGCTACATGTCATTACCACAAACACAGGAATGCACAGACTGCACACCCTTTTTACTGCACTTTAGAATATTGTATCAAAGCACCAACTGAAATACTTTTAATACTTACTCATGAGACAAACTTTAGGTACTAGCATGATACTCCAAATCCCCACTTACACACTCTATTTGACTGTTCTGAACTCAAAGCAAGCAGACAGCCTACACTTTCTCTTCAAACAGCAAGCACTCAGCTACTATTCAGGACACTCATTACTATTTACTACAAATTAACTGCTTAATTCAAATATACTTCTTTTTTAAGACAGGGTCTCAGCTCTGACTGGCCTGGAATTCACTATGTAGACCAGGCTGGCCACAAACTCAAGAGATTCACCTGCCTCTGCCTCCAGAATGCTATGATTAAAGGTGTGCACTGTCATACACAGCCCAGTACATCTTTTAATAAAACAAGAAACTGCATTTCTATGGGTGTTTACAATGAGGTTTGTTTGTTTCTGCTCGATTAGAGGCACAGCAGGGGGGATCCCATGCTTAGTAAAAGGGAAAATCATTTAGGACCAACAGTCTCTTTACAAGTGAGAGATGGGCTTGGAGTCATACACAGCACAGAACCAGGCAGAAGCTTGAGAACCAAAAAAGTCCCACCAGTCAGATTTTAAAGTTATTTACTATTTAATTTTTCTCAATATTTCATCAACTTAAAACACCGACCCATCACCTCAGTGAAACTCTTTGAGTGCATTAAAAAGCACAGCCCTGAATTCTAAGACCACAGAATAAAGGATGTCAGTCACATCTGGGTGATGGGGAACTTTGTAGAAAACAATAGAAAGAAAAATACATTTTTTCCAAGGATAAAGGTCCTGGAGGTGCTCTTCAACTGTTCCACTGTTATGTTAATGTCTTTATGTAAAACCTGAACAAAAATCTTCAAACACATTTTTCTGCAACTGTATTAAATACGCATAAAATAAAAAAATCTCTACATTAACTACCTTTAAAAGATGCTTCGTGTGTGTGTGTGTGTGTGTGTGTGTGTGTGTGTGTGTGTGTGTAGCCCTGGCTGTCCTGGAACTAGCTCTGTAGACCAGGCTGGCCTCTGCCTCTTGAGTGCTGGGATTATAGGATTAAAGGCGTGAGCCACCACCACTTGGCTTCATTAGCAACCTATAAGTATGTAAGTTCAACACTACTGTGTCAAGCATCTGTTTTTTAAATTTCAGGTAAAGGAGTAAGTAAAACATTATTTGTTATTATTGTTCAGGTATCTTGATATATATGGCATCATACAAAGTCACCACAAACATCATTTTGGAAGTGGGTAACAGTAAACATAAAACTCATTTTGTTGCTTCTATTGTAGTCTTTATGGTTTTACCATAAAGACTTTGAAAATTCAAGAGCATTAAAAAAAGAAAAAAAAAAGCCCCTTTCTTACTAGACCTGGATTTGTTCCCACTGTCATTCTTCCTTATCACATTAGGTGCACTAAAGGTAGCATGTTCCAGAGCTGGAGTGTAGCTCAGCTGCTACAGTGTTTGCCCAGCACGTATGAGGCTCTAAGTTACCTCCTTACTCATCACCACGTAAGATTGGGCATCGTGGAGTATGCATGTAACCCCAGCACTCAGGCCACCCATGGCTACACAGTGAATTCAAAACTACCCTGGGCCAAGACAAGACACAGTGTTTTAGAAGATAAGTTACCGCCATGATTATGCCTATAACTCCAGACTTAGAAGACAGAGACCAGAGATCAGAAAGTCACTGCAAAGTCAAAGTCAGTCAGAGGAAGACCCTGTCTCAAAAAAATATTAAGGGGGGGCTGGAGAGATGGCTCAGAGGTTAAGAGCACTGGCTGCTCTTCCAGAGGTCCTGAGTTCAATTCCCAGCACCCACATGGTGGCTCACAACCATCTGTAATGAGATCTGGTGCCCTCTTCTGGCCTGCAGTCATACATGCTGTATACATAATAAATAAATAAATCTTAAAAAAAAAAATATTAAGGACTTTTTAGAAATACAAAAATATCAGAGCCAAATTACATAAAAGATATATATTTAGAAGAACCTGAAGTTTATGCTGTAGACATTAGTTTTCATCAGGTTTTCTCAATTATTATATGAGTGTATATGCCAGTGTGTGTGGGGGGGGGGGGAATGGAGGGATCCAGAATAACTTGTAGGAGCTGGCTCTCTCCTTCCACCTTGTGGGTTCTAGGGTGGAATGCAGATTGTTCTGCCTGAGGGAGGTGCCTTTACCTATGTGCCAGCAAGAACCTTTCAATTTGTACTCAATTACAAAACTAATAGAAGGCTTGAAGTTTAGATTAACTAATACTTAGAAGTTTATTTATATATATAAAACACACACTAGAGACTTGTGCTGGCTAGTTTTATGTCAACTCAACACAAGCCAGTCATTTGGGAAGAGGAAACATCAACTGAGAAAATACCCCCACAAGAATGGCCCATGGGCCATTTTCTTAATTAATGATTGATGCAGTTCTGGACAGGTGGTCCTGGGGCATCTAAGGAAGCAGGCTGAGCAAGCCACGAGGAACAAGCCTGTATGTAGCATGCCCCAGGGCCTCTGCCATCAGCTCCTGCCTCCATGTTCCTGTCCTGAGTTCCTGTCCTGACTTCCCTGGATGTTATAGTGTAAACTAAAATACACCCTTCCCTCCCCAAGCTGCTTTTGGTCATGGCATTTTGTCCCACAATAGAAACCCTAACAAAGACAAAAATGTTTTTCTAGCTGGGCATGGGAATGTTTACCTGCAACCCAACTACTCAAGACTTTGAGACAAGAGATCACAAGCCCCAGGACAGTCTGGGAAACACAGCAAGAACAAATTTTAAAAACAGCAAGCCTTCCTAAAGTGTTCCAGCGGAAATCTGTCTTCAACATTGCTTTACATTAAGGCTTTTACATCACTGAAATGTGTTATCTGATTCAGTCACTTAAAAAAAAAAATCAACCTGTAGATGTGGCTCAGTGATAGAGAACTTGCCTCCCATGCATGGGGTCCTGGGTTCTAGCCCCAGCAACTGTTTGCTAAACCTGCATCAAAGGGCATTCTAAATCTCAACTGTGCATCATGAAAAATAATCACCACTCAGGAAACAGTCAAGATGATGAATATTGGAAAAAAAAAAAAAAACAGTAACGGTAGTTAGTTAAAAAAACAAAAGAGAAAAACAGAAATCCTTCCAAATGATTCATTTAATATTTCTACATGCCATGAACTCTCATAACCTAGATTAGAATAACTATAGTTTAGGCCTCAGAATATGCTGTAATCAACACTGGTTATTACCTAAGAGATGAGACTTGAATGTTAATGTCCTAAAAACATGGTAGGTGTAAGTTTTGGTGCCACTAAAAAGCCAAGACAGACAGTCAGTTACCAATTCTAATGGTAGCTTTTCCTTTCCGACTGTTTCCAAGGACAATCGTTCTCTTTTTCTGCTTAGCGGTTTTCAACGGCTCCTTCACTGACGGGGACGTTATCCACTGGTACTGGAAGAGAGAACCAGGTGATGTCAGCTATAGGTCACAAGAGGACCCCGCTTTAACTGGGCATGAGGAAGATATTTTACACAAATAAAGCTTTGCAATTTGCAGTTCTCAGATCCCAAATGAAATAATGATACAATATTTAAAAACAAACAGAGAGAAAAGCCCCCTGATTTGGGGGCGGCTGTACTCATCACTACACCACCAATGTGCCATAGCCATTGGGTTTTACGTCAGATAGCAGAAAAGGATCTTGACAGTTTTACTAAAAGCAGAAGAAAACGGTAATTACAGAGACATTCTTTTCGTAGGACTGAAACAAGTTATACCTCTGACTTGGCACTCCTTCCATTCTGGAGAACTTTTTTGATAACCGCTTTCATCACAGAATGGTCTAAAGTAAAAGAAAAATGAGACTGTTAGGTGTTTTCCAGTGACTGACCACACCCACTAAAAACAGAAGTCCACTAACCACTGCTTTTCCCATAAAACTAAAGCACACACTCATCTCTGCTTCTGAGCGCTCCTCTTCCTCACAAACTCAGTTAACCGTAATGCTTTGCCTACATCCACCAGCACTTTAGGTCTGAAGTGGCTTTGGAAACCTCTGCATAGAAAACCAAAGGTTGCACCAAATGACAACTAATAGAGCCAAATGAAAGTCATGGTATGGCCTCAACGATGCTCCTCTCCAGCTTCCCTTTCTCAATAAACGGCACCACCATCTTGTTTAGGGCCTCTGAAAACAACTACTTCCTCCATAGCCAACACCTAATCTGCCTGCAAATCTCCTTACTCCCTGTTTCAACCTTCTGGCATCCTCTAGCCTTTCCACCATGAGGTAAGCCACAATCCCCTCTGGCTTGGACTTCTAGGCCAGCCTCCTAACCGGTCCCCTTCTCTTCCCCTGGCCCCACTACTATCCTCCACAGCACGGTCACCTGACTGAAGCACTCCTCAGATCATGCCTTTTCTGCCTCCACTTTGTAGAGGTGGGTGCTGTCAGCTCACTGAGAACAGCCACGCCCTTACCCTGGCATTGAAGACCTTACACTATCAAGTCCCTGGCCCTGTGTGACCACACAGTGCATCAGCTTCTCCCTCACGTTTTCTTTTTCTTAAAGATTCATTTATTAATTTATTTGTATGTTTGTCTGTCTGCTTGCTTGTTTGGGCACCAAGTGCATGCAGTAGCCATGGAGGCCAGAAGGGGGCACTGGATCCCTTGGAACTGCAGTCACAGGTGGTTATGAGCAGTTGGCGTGGGAGTTGGGAATCAAACCTGGGTCATCTGCAACCACAGGAAGTGCTTTAACTACTGAGCCATCCCTCCAGCCCCAGCCTCCCTTTTCCTCAAGTACTCCAGCCATCCTGCCATCTTGTACCTATACGCCGACTGCTTCCGTGTCCCACAATGCACCTCCCTCAGAACATCCACGGCACACTCTTCTCTTCACTCGGTTTTCCACTTACGTGTGAGTTCTCCAGCTGAGTTCCCCATTTGTCTTCTTAAATTATCTTTGCACTTCCTACTATTTGAAATTCCTTATCTACTTATACATTTACATTTGAACCCCCTTACCGATGGAGAGCAAGACTTTGTCTAGCTGGTACACTGTAAAATGCTTAATATCTGAACCAGTGTTTTGAAACATACAAGATCTAAAATTTCTCTACAAATTAGCAAACAAATGAAATGCTCAGAGATTCAGGGGGACATGAGGAGAGTGCTCTTGATAGAATCAGTCTTATTATCTAGGCTCACTTAGAATAAGTCGCCACCAGAACAATTAATTTCCAAGTATAAATCATTTAAAGCAATGCATTATCTGATAAAAGCACAAAACTACAAAACGAGAAAATAAACATTAAGTTTTAAAATTTTTCAATACACAAATTCACTTTGTTATGCCATTTGTTAATTAATTTTAAATAGATGACATACTGATAAGTGGGTTTTTTCTTATATCCAGAACTACCAGGGTTCTGTTGGTCTCGAGGGCCTCCAATAAAGCCTTGGCTCCTTCACTGGTGAGGCCACACTGCTGCAGGTCAAGCGCTGTTGATCAAAGACAACAGGTCACTTGCTGACTCCACACAGTTTAACACACAGACAGTTCTCATTCATGCTTAGGACATTCCTGAACAAGACTAGTCACAGCAGTGTTTAAATCTTGGGTATTAAAAAAAAAGGAAATCAGAAAAGCATATGAAACCATACAATAAAAAAAAAAAAAAAACTCTTCTATGATGTGTTACAGTGACCTTACCCCAGCCCCAAGCTAATAATAATAATAATAATAATAATAATAATAATAATAATAAAAATAACTCCCCACTATATGAGAGAAAGTATCACACAGTGAGTATCATTTCATGATTAACAAGGATGTTCATGGCAGTGTAAACACTGCTCTTAATTCTTGGACTCATAATCCTGAATTCCAAAGGAATCTCAGAAAACTAGACTTTAAGAAAGAGAGGGGCTGGAGAGATGGTTAAGAGTACTGCTGCTCTTCCAGAGGACCTAGGTTCCATTCCCAACACCCAAATGGCAGTTCACAACTGTCTGCAATTCCAGTTCCAGGAGATCCAGTGCTCTCTTCTGGCCTCTGTGAGCAGTAGGTATGACTGGTATACAGACATACATACAGACAAAACACCACATCAATAAATACAAAGAGTTCCTGCCCTGACTTTCCTTTATGAAGGACTGCAGGCTGTAAGGTTAAAAAAAACAACAACAACAAAAAAAAACCTTTCTTTCCCAAGTTGTTTTGGTAAGTGCGCTAGTCTGAATAGGAATGGCCCTCATAGGCTCATATATTTGGTCACTAGGGGTAGGCTTTGAGGTTTCAAAAGCCCATGCCACAGGGTGGTGGCAAACGCCTTTAATTCCAGCACTCATGAAGGCAGAGGCAGGTGGATCTCTGTGAGTTCAAGGCCAGCCTGGTCTATAGAGCGAGATCCAGGACAGGCACCAAAACTACAGAGAGAAACCCTGTCTGGGGGGGGGGGGGGTCAAAAGCACATGCCAGGCCCAGTGTCTCTCTCCCTGCTACCTGCACATAAGATGTAGAACTCTTAGCTACTTTCCCAGCTGACAATGTGACTAAACCTCTGAAACTGTAAGCAAGCCCCCAACTGAATGCTTTCTTTTGTAAGAGTGGCCTTGGTCATACAAGGTGACTAAGGTCAAGCAACAGTGACTAAGACAGTAAGTCTTCTAGCACAGCAATAGAAAGTAGACTAGACTAAGAAAAAGGAACAAAGGCAGCCTTGCACAAGCAGGAGAGAGCTGACTCTAAAACTGATCTGCCCCTGCCTGACTCTGGACTTCCCAGGCCCCAGAACTAGCAGAAATAAACTCCTGCTGTTTAAACCACCAGTTTATAGCATTCTATAATAGCCCAAACTAAGACACCTCTTGACACAGAAGAAAGGTATACCCAACTAAGCAAACAACCCAGAGCCAGTAAATGTCACCAGAACATCAAGTGAAGCCCACCTACAGCGATGAACCCCGGGGCAGCAAGGTGACAGGCAGTAAAGGCACTTGCTGCCAAGCCCAATGGTTCCGAGATAGTTGATTATAGTGTGTAAAGGTGTGTCACTGTGATTGGTTTAATAAAAAGCTAAACAGCCAATAGCTAGGCAGGAGGTTTAGACAGAGAGAGCTCTGGGAAGAAGAAAGGGGGAGTCACCAGACAGATGTTGAGGAAGCAGAGTAAAGGTAACCAAGCCACGTAAAAGAACGTAGATTAAAAGATAGGGTTAATTTAAGTTATAAGAGCTGGTGGGACAAGCCTAAGCTATAGGCCCATCTTTCATAATTAATAATAAATCTCCGTGTTGTTTTTTGTGAGATGGCGGCCCAAAGAAAAATCTGTCAACATCAGACCACTCAAGTTTCATCCCTGGAACCTACACGTTTGGAAGGAGAGATCAATTTTGGCCAGTTGTCCTCTGACCTCCACATGTGCACTGTGGCAGGAACACACCCTAAGTAAATAATAAATGGTTTGTTTCGGTTTTTGGTTTTTTTTTAATCTTAAAATTAAAATAGCAGCCAGCACTCAGGAGGCAGAGGCAGGTAGATCTCTGGGAGTTTAAGGCTAATCTGATATACACAGCAAGTTCCAAGCTAGCCAGGGCTATCTAGTGAGACTGTCTAAAACAGACAAACAAACACCCCACATATATAGCATATATATTTGATTATATATTATATAGCATATACATTAAAATAACAGCAAAGTGTTGATTATTTAATTAAGTCAAGATCATATATGAAAATCCTTTAAAATGTGCATATAGCAAAAAAAATTTTGTGGTACTAAGTGGCACTCAAGGGCACCTGCATTCTAGATAAGGCTGGTACTGCTGAGCTCAAAACTGAGTACTAGATCACACACACACACACACACACACCTACCTGTAAACAAAAATAGTAGGGTTATGAAACATCAAGTTTGCTATAACTATTGCTATAATCTCTAAGTGTACAAACATCTATTTTTTTAAAAGCCGAAAATATGCCTAAATGAACAGGAGTTACTTCTAGATGTTTTGATTACAGGTAACACTGTTCTCTATGGAGAATATATACGACTTTAAAGGTACAATAAAAGCTATTAGAGGATTTTCAATTTCTGAAGCTGATTTAACTTACCTCTGAGCCACAAATCCTCACTAAGAGAGTCTGCAAAAGCACTTGCACCCTGGTCACCAATTAGTGTGTTGCAATTCAGCGTGATGCGCCTTAAGCCAGCCATGCCATCAAAATCGGGTCTCCTGTAGCGAAGACTCTCGGCCCAGGTTTCTTCGTGCCTTCTCATGGTCTGGTACTTCAAAGATAACAGCACGGAGGGAGTCAGGTGCTGGAGGAGGACATAGGAAACCTAAAGGGGAACTAGGCATGCGGATTTTACACACACCACATCCCCTAAGTGCAAATACGCCGCAGTCTGCCCTCAGAAGGACCCAGCACAGGGCTCAAGTCGTGAGAATAGTCATGGGTAACTGCTGCTCAAAAGTTATGTAAACCAACAACTTACTAAACTTGAACATCCAAAGAGCAGAGCACCTGTGACAGGACACTAAAGGGAGTCATGTTGATGTCATTTTCCTATTCAGAGTAGCCACACAAGGCATTGAGCCACAGCAGATGCTGCACAGTGCTGCCTTAGGGAGGACAGCTCATGAGACCCTCAGAGTGAACGGCGACTTCACAGAGGTGAAGCAACGCGTCCATGCTCACAAGATACTAAATAGGTCAGGACTTCCACCTAGGCCACCCGGCGACTTCACAGAGGTGAAGCAACGCGTCCATGCTCACAAGATACTAAATAGGTCAGGACTTCCACCTAGGCCACCCGGCTTCAGTATCCACACTTAGCTATTCAGTAGCAGGCGCATCAGAGGTCCAGTGTTTCTCAGGGCTACAGAGTTCAAGGCCAACCTAGGCAACTTAATGACAACCAGTCTCAAAAAGTCAAAAATGCTGGGCTATATTTCAGTGGTAGAGCACTTGCCTAAGGTGTGAGGTCTTAGTTCAATCCTCAGCATAAAAACAAATACCATTCCCAAAAACCAAAACACCAAAAACCTCACAAAATCAAATCACCACACCAGAAAACAGAATCCATGTTCTTGACCATTATTTATCAGAAGGGTCAAAGCATTTACTTTGTAAAGGTCCAAAAGTAAAAATTCTCAGCTCTGTGGGTCTGAAACCAACTATTTTTGCCAACTACTCAATTCTCCTGACATAAGGCAAAAGCAGCCAGCTATGACACAGACAGCTAGGTGGGGTTGTGTTCCTCAAGACCCTTACTTGCAAAAAACATGCGACAGAGCCGGGCAGTGGTGGCGCACGCCTTTAATCCCAGAACTCGGGAGGCAGAGCCAGGCGGATCTCTGTGAGTTCGAAGCCAGCCTGGTCTTCAGAGCAAGATCCAGGACGGGCACCAAAACTACATGAAGAAACCCTGTCTCGAGAAACCAAAAAAAATAAATACATAAATAAAAGCCAGCCAAGGGGACACAAGGTGACACACACCTCTAATCCAGCAGCTGGGAGGCTGAAGAAAGAGGACTGAGGCAAGTTCCAGGCCAGCATGGGCGACACAGCCAGTCCAAGCAACCTGGAGCACACAGCAATGTCCTGTCTCAACCCCTACTAGCCCCAAACAAGCAAGCAAACAAACAATAAAAAAACCTACAAAAAAAGGCTTTGTGTCAAATTGGTAAGTACCTTTAGTCCTAAGGTAGTAGTTGTAAGATTTGTAAGGAATTTATGAACTGTTTTTATTGGTTTATAAATCACAATAGAGTGGTGTCAGTATTTGGAGACTGTAACAGCATGAGGCTTCCTTCAGTGCTGCCACGTTTCAACAACCAAAATAACAAAGGAGTATTACACTCTGAAGTCTCATTTCTAAGATTACGTGACATCTTTAAGAGGCAGAATCCCAAGCTGAACAATGGTTAGTTACATCATGCGATGAAACTCAAACTGCAACCTCCGTATGGATAAAAGAAAACAAAAAAAAAAAACCTCACTGCAACCCCATACCAGAGCAGTATGTGCCTCAACCACATCAGTCACTCAAGCTGAACGGACAGTCACCTTTAAGATCTTGGCTATGTGACCGGCGCCTTGCCATGTCAGATTACATCCCGTGAAGTTGACGGTCTTGAGAGTGACAGAGTTCTTTATCCCCTGACAAACAACTAAAAGGAAGAAAAGGCACACAGTGAGACCGAGAGCCCGCCAACCTGTCAATCATGGCTTATTCACTGTCCTCGGTCTATGCTAGTTTAGAGACAGACTCCTACAATCACATTACAGCCCTCCCAGACACTAGCAGAGTGGCTGCAATTTGTCAGTAACGAAGTACTGCTCTAGATTACAGCAAAGGCTTGATTCTACTAACTCGCCAAAGCTGAACACTTTACATATTGATATGCAGACATTACAACTGCACTATACAGCTGGGATGGTGGTACATGCCTTTAATCCCAGCACTCGGGAGGCAGAGGCAGGCGGATCTCTCTGAGTTGGAGGCCAGCCTGGTCTACATAGAGAGTTCTAGGCCAGTTGGAGCTACCTTTGAGCTGGCCTTGTCTCAAAAAACACAAACAATTACAGTTGTTCTACTTGGAGATGGTCGTGTCTTTTTGTTCTCTTTACCCGCCTCTTGCCTTCCTCACAAATATTTCTTTCTTTCTTTTTTTTTATTTTTCGAGACAGGCTTTCTCTGTGTAGCCCTGGCTGTCCTGGAACTCGATCTATAGACCAGGCTGGCAAAGGTCTGCCTGCCTCTGCCTCCCAAGTGCTGGGATTAAAGGTGTGCACTACCATGCCTGGCTCCCACAAATACTTCTTAAAGGAAAACCATAAACTATGAGCAGACGCAAACAGCTTGATTTATGGCATTTCACAACCTTAAAGAAAGTGCAGCCAGTCTTAGGCGTGATAAGCTTTCCCGGTAGAAGTGAGAACAGATCAGCATCTGAGCAGGCGCAGGAGGCAGCTCAGGCTGAGCAAGCAGCCCACAAAGGCAGACAGGGGTCACCAGAGCACACAGGCGAAATGACAGCAGCCTCACGGGAAACAGTTAAACGACTTGACTCACTTTCTAAGCCTCCATCTCCAATTGGACAATTGGCAAGAGACAGGTGCACCAGAGAGGCCGATTTACTCAATCCCTTAACAGAGGAAAAAAGTAAAATATAAATTGCGTATTTTTCCCACCAAAACCAGCTATCAAGTGTCTGCGGGTCACATGAATAAGTCTTACCTTTGTTAGAATAGTCAAATCTCTCTCTCTCAGAATCAGCCCATTTAGCTCCAGATTTCTTAGCACACTTGATGAACTTAAGCAGCCTTTAAGAGCCTTACATAACTGGAAGCTCACGTCCTTGGATCTTATCGCAGGAACCCGATTTCTGCAAACTCTATGTGTATCAGAATCTAAAACAAATTCATTGTAAAATCAGTGATGTCAGCCATACAATTTTAGTCTTAAACTCCTAAGTGCTAAAGTACAGAAATGAACCATGTCCTTAAACAGAAAATTCAAAGTCACATGAGATATAGAAACATAAACCATGCATGGCATGGTATAGTGGTATTTTATTTGTACTGAAATGTGATTTTATTTGTATGTTAATAAATAAAGTTGCCTAGGGGTCAGAGCTATTAGCAAGCCATAGTGAAAGCCGGTTGTGGTGGTGCACGCCGGTAGGATTTGCTGAAGGAGGCGCATGCCTTTAATCCCAGCACTTGGTAGGCAGTACTAGGTAGATCTCTGTGTGTTCAAGGATACAGCCAGCATTGGAGACACACGCCTTTAATCTCAATACCAACCATAGAAGACCTGGAGTGACCTACAGACAGGCAGTGATGAGACGGTCATGTGGTTGGGTTTACAACCAATGAGAAGGCAGAACAAGAAGTCTTCATAAAGACAAACACACAGGAAGTAGCTCTCTTTCGGAGAGGTCTCTTGGCTGAAGAGGCTAGCTGCAGCAGGCAGGTAAGGTTCTTAGCTCTGATCTCTTGGGCTTTTATCTTTACATTGGCTCTGTGTTTCTTATTTAATAAGATGGTTGGTTACATCTACAGCATGGTTTCTTACAGAGGCAAAGAATCTGCACCTAAGGGATGTCTTCAAGAAAACCCTCAATTTGCATATAGGAGAAAGAGGGAGAGTGGACTGTGCAGAGGGTTCCAAGCCTGACACCTGCTGGACAGTATAAATACTGCAGGTGTGAGGGACCCTTCGGGATGGAAAAATGAAACTCAGAGGCTGAGGCAAGTCTGCAAGAGTTGGCTTTTTTGACACAGGTGAGGAGGACCAAGGTTGCCATTGGTACAATGAGAATGGTTAGAAAAATATACCCCAGTCTAGGACCAATACACAAAGGGAATGACCAGGGAGAGGCACAGATTAGAAAATACACCCCTTCCAGCAGGCTTGGCTAGAGTGCAGCTCGTATTCCAGTGCCTCTGTAAAGGAGACACACGCTGCAGACAGTATGTACTGGATCTGTGCTGAGTGAGATCCTCTGCACAGAGGAAAACTGAGTTCAGGAGCAGCAGAGCCAGCCAGGAGTTTCTTCAACAGTACAGGCTGACACAGCTGAGAGATCAAGTGTTAAAATCTACAGTCTAGACTCACTGGGATGCAGGACATGGAAATGCTGCCAAGGATGTCTGAAGGGAAATGGTCCACTGTCTCCTGACATTCAGCATAAAACACTGGGCAAGATTACGTATGCCTGCCTATATTCTAAGGCATCTCTCATTTTTCTTTAATTCGGGTCATTACAATGGCAGTCCAGGGGTCCCTCAGTGGTACAATACTATCCTTGAAGAAGGGTCACGGATGGTGCTCATCTCACACCCAAGCCAAGGGCCAGGCTTTCAAATAATCACTTCTCCTCTGGGCGGTAGTGGTGATGCATGCCTTTAATCCCAGCACTCTGGAGGCAGAGGCAGGTGGATCTCTGTGAGTTCTAGGCCAGCCTGGTCTACAGAGTGAGTTCCAGGATAGCTAGGAATGTTACACAGAGAAACCTTGTCTCAAAAAACCAATCATCATCATCATCATCATCATCATTATCATCACTTCCAGCTTATCACATCTTCCCTCTCAGCTGGTAACCTGCAGACTGCGCTTTAATCCTAAGAATCCACGACAGGCTTGTTTCAATGGCTTGTCAGATGTGTGAGAATTAAGAGTTCAAAATATGAAATTCAAACCCTCGGCTGCTTCCAACACCTGTTTCCCTTACATGACACTACTCTTTAAAAAAATGGGGCTGAGATGGCCAATGGATGAAAGTGCACGCAAGGAAACCGGTGAGGTGTAAAAGCCAGTAATCCCTGGGAAGCAACAAGAGATGGTCCCTGGGGCAA
Source organism: Peromyscus attwateri (assembly GCA_902168425.1). Lineage (NCBI taxonomy): Eukaryota > Metazoa > Chordata > Mammalia > Rodentia > Cricetidae > Peromyscus > Peromyscus attwateri. The sequence continues at coordinate 1,190 of CABHPP010142330.1, read as the reverse complement.
ACTGGCTAGCCAGACAATGGAATCAGCAAGTCCCCAGAGTTCAGAAAACAAAAACAACCCTGCCTCAGTAAATAAACTGGAAATCAATAGAGGAAGATACCCAATATCAATTTCTAGCCTCCAAGCACATGAGAACGTGTGTGTTTACACACAAAAACACGCACACGCGTGCACACACATGCCACATACATCCACACACACACACACACAAAAATTATTTACAAATCTGAAAGAGGATGTGAACAGTAGGTTAGCTGCTGGGAAGGCAGCTCAGCAGCGAAGGGCATTTGCTGTACAATCTGGAGGTCTGGAGTCCCAGATCCCAGCACCCACATAAACTAAGCCCCAGGGCGGAGACAAGCGAGGACGGTTAGGGCTTCCCGGTTTCCAGCCAAGCTGAGAAAACAGCCCCAGGTTCAAGAGACAAAATAATGGGTGGGGAGTGACTGGAGGACACCCAACACCTCTTCTGGTTTCCCTCTGTGTGCACAAGCTGATACTAAGATACACAAACACACCAATACTTTAAGAAAAAAAATCAGTAAGGAACCATACATATTGGATGGTAAATGTTTTGGCTGCCGGGCAAGTGTTCATGAATAACCATAGAAGCACCACCAGAGACTTGGCTTGGGGGTTCTAAACAATTTAAATACGAGAAACTTGCAAACATGTTATCTTCAAAGACGGCTCGGCCTTAGGCGTACTTGCTGTTCTTGCAAAGGACACACGCTCGGTTCCCAGCACCCATATGGTGACTCATAACCATGTGTAATTCTAGTTCCAGGAGTTCCAACCCCTTTTCTGGACTCCGCAGGCACTACACACATGTACATACACGAAAGCAAAACACTCACACACAATTTTCTAAAAATCATAAAAGACGTCCCTGAAGGGAATTTTTTTTGTTTTGTTATACATTTCTTCTTTCCATTTTTAACCCCCTTCTTTTCTGTATTAGGCTTGCAATGAAGAGTATGGGGAGATCGTAAATTTAAAGCCCTAAAGGAAAGAGGGTGGGGACATTCATGGCTAAACCATTAGCTAAATTATACTGTATATTCCCCTCGGGGAGCATAGCTGGTCATCCTCCTCGCTGTGATAAGCGCCAATCTCGAGCCCTACTCCCTGTCTTGACTACTCCTCCAGCCAACCGCCAGAGGCGGCAGCCTGCAAGGGAGGCGGGGGCA
>CABHPP010142329.1:24584-40184 GCA_902168425.1 Peromyscus attwateri | reverse complement strand
GGGGAGAGAAAATATGGGCTCTCTGCAGAGGAGTGAAGGCTTACAAATCTAGAATAAAAAAAATGTTGAAGCATTTTGAACCTCTTCAATAACTGTCTCTTATGTGGGTAATATAATTACCAGTGGAAAAATGAATAAAAACTCAAACCCAATAAATTACGTTCTCATTGAATTTCTTTGCTTATATTCTAAGGGAATAGGACTTTGGATTGTCAAGGGCTTTTTTGCCACTTTATTTTTTAAGTGCTAAGACATGACATAGTATGCATTTTAATGTATTCGCTCATGTCCAGTTTCAACAACACTGGGTGGGAATTAGTACCCCATAACTCATGTTGTAGGGTGTCTTATTACAATTATAAAATTTTAGTATAAAATGTTTTTTAATATTTATATTGTTAATTAAATGACGGTGGATTCATCATAAATTCAGAACAGAGAATTATTTTTCATTAGTCCCTGTTCAGACTTCTTACTAACCAATCAGAATATTTGCTTTCTCTTCCTACCTGTACAGACGCTTGAGGGCAAAGCTTGCAACGTTACTGTGCTTTGAACTTTGTCTCTGAAATAAGACACTCACAGCAGTTTATCTGCCCTGAAGTCGATACAAAGCAGTCATTTTCTTGGGGTGATGTTTGAGGTGCCATGTAATTAAAAAAAAAATCTTCTTTTGAATTTTGGTTTCTAAGGAGAGTTCTAGACTATTGCCAACAACCGTAACGAGAGAGCAGGTGGACCTTCATGCAGAGACTTCTGCTCTCTTTCACACACTTCTTCATCTGAAACACAAGTTGTTACTGAGCATTAAAGGAAGATAGAATGAACACATAAGCAGCAGCCAAAAGGCAGGGAGATGAGAAAAATCAAGAGAATGTTCTAGACCTGCACTGTCTGTATTGTAGCCTGGAGCTACACATGACTTTCAGTAGTTGAAATGTGGGTGAGGAACTGAATTTCAGATGTTATTTACTTTTAATTAATTAATATGGAAGCTTGAAGAGCCATTGCATTTTTTAAAAGCCCAGTCTTCCAGTCACATTCTAGCTGCATTTCTTAGCATGCCGAGTTGGAAGGCCACGTGACTGAGGCCACCCCTGCACCCTAGGCTGGCCTGCATAAGCATACTGGGACTCAGTGTCTGTGGCTTACCCTGTAACTGCTTCCCACTTGGATTCTTTCCATGGGATGTTGAATTGCTAGTGTCTGATTCGTGTGTTGTTATTTGTCCAAATAAATCCATTGTTTTCTAATACGCCTCAGTTTATTTTCAACAATGTCAGTTGCTTATGAGTTGCGCATCTGCTGGTGGCTGTTGGATCAAGGAGTGAGGGACAGGACATTCCCATCATCCAGACGTGTTTTGTTGGAAGACACTCACCTGTATAACTGGGGAGATGTGAAGACGATGTCTGTCTTCTCTTTGTTCCGTTTAATCCAGACACACTCTCCTCTGGGGAAATGGGAATCAGAAGGAGAGAAAGGGGAATGCACCAGAATACTTAGCTTTTTGGTGGGCAGAGCTAGAGCCAAAGCACAGGGAAGCTGGGAAGATGGATATTGCCGAGGGCTCCTTAGGACTCTGTGCTATGTTGCTGACTATGGGCAGCGTGGCTTTGCTGAAGGCTGAGAATATCTATTAAAGGAAAAAAGCCCTGCTGGCAATCACGGCACGTTGGTACTGTGGCCATGGGTACAAATGTTCTCTTCTTTTTCTCTCACTCTGACCTTTTCCTGAATGAATGACCTCATATCAAACATCATCTTATTTAAGATTATAAGTGTTGCAAACACATCGCCTGGGAAACTTCTGAAAATGTGGATTAGCTCGTGTGGGTCTCTGGTGTACCTTCCAGTCTGCATTACTGAGAAGGCTCCTGTGATGGACACGGTTGAGGACCACACCTGGAGTTTGGAGGCTCTAGAATGTCTAGAAAACACTCGGCATGCTGCAGACCTCAGTATCAACACCATTCTAATGACTGGTTTATCATAAAAGGTTACCACTCTCCAGAAATCAATATGCCCTTAGTTTTAAACTCAGACTGGGAGAATTTGCGTGGGAGCCAGGGAAGGCAGGAGGCTGTTGAGTTGGGAGAAATGAGGCTCATTACTTGCAATACCAAGACCGGTGTAAAATATGCACTGATGTGTTCTCATATGGCATTCTGGGGGGTGTTTACAAAGCAAGAAGCAGGAGCCCAGAGGAGAGAAGCCAGTCAAGTTTTTTTTTTTTACACAAATGAAACACAGTTACACAGTGTATGTTAGTGTTGTTGTGACCACTTCTTATAACACTGAGCTTTGGACCAGGAGCAGCCACTCTCTGATGCTGTGATTTAGACCTAGTTGAAGAAGGACTCGATCGTAGGTAGAGGCCAGCTATTGTTCGAGAAAGGGAATAGAAAACTGGAATGTTTCTTAAATAGAGAAAAATTCAGAATTAGGAATCAGGAGGCAGGTGAGCTGCTGTTTGTAACAAATACCATGAGAACTGGTTCATGACATCTAGATGCACTCTGGGATGTTTGGCTTTCTGATAAAGATGGAGGGGTTGGGACTACTAAGGAGCAAGGAATCCAGAAGGAATGAGATTTCCATGTCTTGTTAAGTCTTCCAGACAGCAGAGACTGTGCAGCGGGCAAAGCTGCCTGAGAGGATTGTCGAGCAGTGTGAAGGCTAAGGGCAGTGACTGTCAGGAAGATTTACTCGGAAACTAATAGGCTCTGTTCAGTTGTTTCTGCTCGTCTAGAGTTGAACCAAGACCATGTCGAGCAGAAACTTAATGTTCTGAGCATCCCCACCTGCTTCATGCTTTGCTTAGTTGCTATTGAAGTTAAATAATTCAACATTCTGGAATATTAGGAGAAAAGCAATACCCTCTAGATTTCCCATTCATTCATTCATCTCTGGGGAAGCTGAGACAGTCTCTCTCTTTTTTTAAAATATTTTTATTTTATAATTAATTTAATTTTACATATCAGCCACAGATTCCCCTGTCCTCCCTCCTTCCATCCCCCAGCCTTCCCCCCCCAATCCGTCCCCCATTCCCATCTCCTCCAAGGCAAGGTCTCCCCCCTGGGGAGTCAGCTCAGCCTGGTACCTTCAGTTGAGGCAGGTCCATTCCCCTCCTCCCTGCACCAAGGCTGAGCAAAGTGTCTCAGCATAGGCCCTAGGTTCCAAAAAGCCAGCTCATACACCAAGGACAGGTCCCGGTCCCACTGCCTGGGGGCCTCCTAAACAGTTCAAGCTAATCAACTGTCTCACTTATCCAGAGGGCCTGGTCCAGTTCCATGGGGGCTCCTCAGCTCCACAGTGGAAACATGTGTTTCCACTAGTTTGGCTATTTGTCCCAGTGCTTTTCCAATCATGGTCTCAGTATCTCTTGCTCATACCATCCCTCCTCTCTCTGGCAGATTGGACTCCTGGAGCTCCGCCTGGGGCCTGGCCGTGGATCTCTGCATCCGCTTCCATCAGTCACTGGATGAAAGTTCTATCATGACAGCCAGGGTGTTCGACCATCCAGTCTCTTGTTTCATTTCTTGTTTAACTATCAGTCCTGAAACCTTTGTCTACTCGGTGGCAGTCACCTGAAATCACAGAATTATCTCTGGCAGAAAGCCAAGAGTCTTATGGGAATTAGTCGTAAACAAACAAACATCTTTACATTTGAAAAGTAACTGTAAACCTCTTAAAGACTGAAACAACTTACTACTTTACTATTAGGGCAGTGTTCTGATTTACCAGAAAGAAGATGCCACCTGCAGTTAGGAAACTTACACCGAGCTTAAGAGAAAACCCATTCAAGACCAAGAAGGCTGGCTTGTTAGTGTGCATGAGGGATGTCACAGCTGGCCTTGAATCTGCATAGACTCTGCCTCCGCCTGCTTGTCTGCACATGGTAGCCCCAGTGGCTGAGACGTGATCACCTGGCTCGACCGGTGCTGAGGTAGCCACACCCTCTCAAGCAGAGATAAGGGAGGTCCCACAGCTGCGGCGGTGGAGGGGGGGGGCCCACTGACCCTCCTTTTGTGTTCTCCTCCCTTCCCTCCCTCCTCTTCTCCTCTCCTTCCTCCCTTCCCGCAAACACTCCACCTCAGACTTGTACTTGTGTTCTCCCAACACTGTTTCATTACAGTGTTTTCAGTAGTCCTGGGGATCCGAGGCCTTGTGCACAGTGAGTGCTCTCCCACCCTGAAATGTACCCCCATTCATTCCCAGTGCTTTTGATTTTGCATTTAAATATATGTTTATGCATATATATATATATATATATATAAATGCGTGTGTGTGTGTGTGTGTGTGTGTGTGTGTGTGTGTGTGTGTGTATACATTACTTAAACTGTCTCCCAACAGAGTACTTCAAACATGATCTGGATGAATGGACATCTTGTTTGGCCAGTAGTTTCCACGCATCCTTACATGTGTCTTCTCATTCGTAGAACTAGGAACTGGATCCAGATGATCTGTTTCCTCTTCCTCAGCTCTGACAGACTCTTTCTTTAGTTCTCATACCATCTCTTCGTTTTCACAACTCCCATTATCTGTTTTCACTGTCAGAATGCCTCCACCCCCACCCCTAAGTTCCCATCGCTATCTCCATCCTGTCCGTTGCTTTCCAATCTCCATTGTTTCCTTAGTGGAAATCTATTTATTCCTTCTTTGAAGTCTTATTGACTACTATGAGGCTAATTTTCTCACTAAAACATTTAGTGCTTCTGGGTGAGTTTCCATGATGCCTGGCTGGTATTAACTTTGAAGACTAGTCAGTCAACCCACCTTCTGATTTCAGTTCTTAACACTCTATCAAGACATGAGGGACAGAGGTTGTCAGCGTCCTCCGTGTTATTACGTTCAAAGACTGTTTCCTGGGCTGCATGCGTTAGAGATGGTTGACTTCCACCCTCCTGTGACATAATCACCTTTCCTAGATTTCCTCCCATCGCTTAGACCCCATTCCTCATCTTTCGAATCTGTATCCCTCTAGATTCCCACTTGAGCTTTAGACATGCATACCCCACCATCAACTAGACATTTCTACTTTGATGTTTTTCTTATAAGAAATTCAGTGCATCACAAACTGAATTCCAATCTGGCATTCATTTCTATTTCTCACAGTGTTGTTACCATCCACAAATTGCCCCTAACTAAAAACTCTCTTTATTCCCTCCTCCATTCGACCAACAACATCATCCTATCAATTTCTACTGTGTCTGACCACCTCACTGTCTCTACTGCTGAGACATCAGTCAACGTGAAGGTCATCTCTCAGTGGAGTATCTGAGAAACCCCTTTAATTGGTTAGGGTAATGTGACTCCATACTACCAGACTCTAAGCCATAGTTGGCTCTTGCTCCCCCGAGTCATCTCTGATCATCTCTTCCTCACGCTTGCTCAGCATTCTAAAGTGTTTTGATTTTTGATTCAATTCAGTATCAATTTCCCCAACCTCTGGCATTGCTGATTTTCCCTCTCCTACTCTCCTTTCCCTTAGCCTCTTTGCCATTTTAAGATCTCAACTTTTAATGTTGTTGGGGGTTTTTACCCTTACTCTTTTGGCTCTTCTGGTGGGGGGCCCACCACCAACCTTCCAAATAAATACACACAGAGACTTATTATTACTTATAAATGCCCGGCCTTAGCTTGGTTTGTTTCTAGCCCGCTTTCCTTAACTTAAATTATCCCATCTACCTTTTGCCTCTGGGCTTTTCCCTTTTATTACTCTTGTAATCTTACTCCGTGGCTGGCTGTGTGGCTGGTGGGGGGGGGTTGGCCCCTTCTTTTCTTGCTCCTTCTTCTCCTTTCCCTAGCTTTCTCCTTCTATTTATTCTCTCTGCCTGCCAGCCCCGTCTATCCTTTCTCCTGCCTTGCTATTGGCCGTTCAGCTCTTTATTAGACCATCAGGTGTTTTACACAGGCACAGTAACACAGCTTCACAGAGTTAAACAAATTCAACATAAAAGAATGCAACACATCTTTGCATCACTAAACAAATGTTCCACAGCATAAACAAATGTAACACATCTTAAAACAATAGTCTACAATACAACTTGCCACTTTTAAAAGTTGTCTCCGACTTCCTAGATCATATCTCCCACCCCATATTCTTGTCACATGGTTGCCTCAAGCTACAACATTACTATACTTTAAAAACTACCGGACTGCCTCTCTAGATTAAACTATGAACACGGACCAGGCTACATTTGTATCATTGTGTGTCCCACTACACGGCAAGTACCTGGTAAGACACAATAGGTACTCAATGCACACTTGGTAGATGAAGAGCAGAACAAGCATTCATTTTGGGGTTTATCATATCAAACAAAGATGCTGTTTTTGTCTCTGTATCTCAATTGCCAGAGAGAAAGTCAACACAGTGTGAACCAGACACATATTTGTTGAGTGAGAACAGCCTTTCAGTTTTCATGTGTCAAATAATGTACAGATTTACTTATAAAAACATAGTACTGGCTGGTCGGTGGTGGTGCACACTTTTAATCCCAGCACTCGGGAGGCAGAGGCAGGTGGATCTCTGTGAGTTCGAGGCCAGCCTGGGCTACAGAGTGAGTGCCAGGACAGGCTCCAAAGTTACACAGAGAAACCCCGTCTCAAAAAACCAAACCAAACCAAACCAAAACAAAACAAAACAAAAACAAAAAACCCAACACAAAACAAAACAAACAAAAAACAATAAAAAAAACCATAGTACCAACTGTGAATGGATGAGCATTGAGATCCGTTACGAAAGGATCACTGAACACTAAACACTTTTCAGAATACAGTCAAACTACTTCTATAAATTAGACTGAAAATATTTCCATGACTCCAGTAAAGTCCCAGATGTGCACCCCTCCAAGACACCTGAACAAGTGTTTTCACACCTCTAGGGCAGCTTTCGCCTTCTTCAAAGCACTACCACTGACTTCAAATAGCATGTCAATTTAGCAGATGGAAACCACACTTTACTAAACATCGAAACAAAATCAAACAAAAAACGCCAAGCCCTAGCTCAGTTGGCCAAGCACTTGTCACACTAGTGTGAGGCCTGGAGTTTGGATGCCGGCCCCATGTAAATGCCCAGCATGTAATCTCAGTGCTCAGGAGATGAAACAGAGAATCCCTGGAGCAAGCTGCTAGCTACACCAGCCAAACTGTAAGCTGTGAGTTCATGGGAGAGATCCCGTCTCAATATATAACGTGGAGAGTGATCAAGGAAGGCTCCTGCCATCAAAATCAAGGCTCTACACACACACACACACACACACACACACACACACACACACACACACACGTGTACACTCGTACTCTCACACGCTTGCACTCCCCACTATGTACTACACAAACATACATATTACACATGCAGAAAAAAAAAGAGAGAGGACTTGGGTGAAGCAGGCTGGCCAGTTCTCTGCAAATGCTAATAGTTTCCCTATGACACTTTTTTAAAAAATGTAAGGTTCAGGGGCAGGTTTTAAATCTGGCATGATTTTCTGAGAGAGCATTGCAATAAGCATGACTCAGAGGACAGAGTCTTGCCAGCTCCTCCTGAAGCTGAGGAAAACACGCAAGGGTTGGAGTTCAAAGTTCAAATGTCACCTCAGACTGTTGTGAAGAAGGATTTGGGCAGAGTGGGGCTGCACTACCGGCAACTGCTCTCTGTTTTCCCAGTGGGGAATCTGTCCATGTGCAGCAATGGGAAGAAATGAGAGAACCTGCCATGGGGATTTGAGAGGGAAGTTGACTGCTCAACATTTAAATACGCAAGGCTAAGGCTCTCCCCCTGACAGCGGAAACCCTGCATTCCGCCCCATGGGACTTGAGAATGAGGACTTACGGGTGGACACAGAGAACTGTGGATTCTCTTTCACCCTGGGAAACCAGTGCATCTTGGGTAAAAGCCAGAAAGCTTCCCAGGCCATGAGGATGACATTAAGTTCAGGGCAAAGGTGGTGCTGAGGCCCTGTTGCGCGAGGCTTGGCAATTCTGCTTGCCATTTGCTGCCGAGACCGCCTCTTCCTGAGGGAGCTCATCTGGAAGGCTGTGCAGTCTTGGCTCTGGCTCTGCTCATTTATTGGTCATCTGAAGGTGGTGGAAAAACATGCCTGACTAAATCACAGAAGCGGAGAACCAGCAACCTCGGGCTTAACCCCTGATGGCCTAAGTTCTTACAGAGCAGACCAAAGTGAGCCAGCAACATCAGCACTCTCCAGGAACTTGGGAGACATATTGCCAGACTCCTGCCTGACCCCAGACTGGTTGAACCAGAGGCTCAGGAGGTGGGCCTCAGCAATCTGGGAGATTGTGGGCACAGCAGGATTTGAGAGCTCCTTGCTTAAAGTGCTGAGAGAACTGTTTTCCAAATAACGAAACGAGTAATAGTAAAACTCTAGTCACTCCGAATCAATGTATCATTCATGCTGAGAAAGGTGGCGTGGGAGGATCAGATGGGCAGGACCAGCTCCAGCAGTGGCCACAGGTAATATCAGATATGTTAGCTGCCTGTGCAAGGACATTTTGGATCAGTAGCACAGGTAGGGGACATCTTTCCCATCTGCAGGGACAGTGGGGCTTGGCTGGGTGACCTGTGTATCTGACTACCACTCAGTCTTGTTTGGGTTTGTGCCTTTTTCCTGTGCTGGGACCCTCAGCTAACCCAGCCAGGTTCTTGTCATGACAGTGGTTCATATCAGACCGCACAAGCCAAAACAAGAATTCCTTTGGAGGGTTCAGCTAGAGCTGACTGGCATGTCAGTTTTTCCTCTCATCTTTCACCACAGCTGGTCACACGTCCATGTCCAGATGGCAAATAGATTTGCCCCTCTGAGGATAGGATCTGGACCTTTCCATGGAAAAGGGGAATGTGTTAATTACTTTTCTTGTTGCCATGGCAAAATGCTTGACAAAAATCAACTTAAGGATGAAAGCGTTGATTTTGGCTCACAGTTTGAAGTTCCATCGTGGCAGGCAAGGCATGGTGGCGAGAACGCAGAGCGTGGGACAGACAGCCACATCGTCTCCACAAAGAGCTGGCTGCTGGCACTCAATTTGCCTTTTCCTTTTTATTCGATCTGAGACACCAGCCCATTGGATGGCGCTGCCTATATTCAGGTTGGGTCTTTCTCTTCCCCAGTTAAATCTTCCTGGAAACACCCTCACAGGCGCATCCAGAAGCCTGGCCCCTAAATGATTCTAAAACCCAGCCAAGTTGATAGTATAAGTAGACCATCACAGAGTATCATAGGAAGGGATGAGGGCTGGGAGCATTTACGAAATCGATCCTGTTAACAGTGACTGAGCTGATTTTCACACCAAAAGGGATTTGGGCTTAGAGAAAAAAGGAGACGTTCATTTTTACTTCTAAGTGAACACTCTCTTTAGTCATGTTGTATGGCTGTCAATGAGGACAGGTTTCATCTGATCCGTCATGCACACAATTAAGTGCAGAATAAAAAAATCGAGCCATTTTTTTGAGCCCCATAGTAAGTTGATAACATTTGAAGGGCTTTGCTTTTCAACTGCCTATCAAACTGAACCCTTAAAGACAGATGTCTAGATAGGAACTTCATATCCATGATGTACACCCCTCCCCCTAAGTCTCAAGGGGACCTGTGAGGGGTCATGTGTGCTTGAGATGGAATTTCTAAGCTGGCTCCTCCCCCCACCCACAGTGTTCAGGGGTTGGCTTAGTGACTGTGTTAACACCACATCTAAGTCAGCTGCTGATGCAGGAGTTTAGGGGCCAAAGGAAGGATGTCCACAGTGAGCTTTCAGTTGCCGGGTTTGACTAGATGTTGGATGCAAGCTCAACCTAGGTGGAGACCACTCTCGGAAACATACGGCAAGCACCTGCCCTATGCCTTGCTAACATTTTAAAGGCATGGAGCCTGTAGGAGGACAGCACATAGCTACTGTTAATTGCATTCAACTTTTAAAGCTGAGCTTCCCATATGTTGGTGACCAAGAATACAATTTTATGTATTTATTTACTTATTTTTGCTCTTCTTATGTAATGCAGATGAAACGGTTTATTTTCTCTGTTCCGAGTCTTAGCCGAAAAGAAAACAAGAACTCAGATAACTCTGAAAACCCTCTTGTTTTATTTTTAATGTTTTAAAATGTTAAGTTAGTTAGTTAATGCAATGGCATGTGTATGGAGGTCACAAGACGACTTGTGGGAGTTACTTCTCTTCTGCTATCACGTGGGTCCTGGGGACGAAACTCAGGCCATCAGGCTTGGCAAAAGGGCCTGCTAAGCCACCTTGCCGGCCTCTTCTTTTCCGGCAAGCAGACATGGCCTGAGGGAGTGCCATCACAGAAGTCACCCAGGTGGAGAACTGGAGCTGGTGTCTTCACCACCACCACCACCGGACTCTGTGTGGGGAAGGGACGAGCGCTCCGAGTTTGAAGAATCCAGCACGAAGTGAGCGGTGGGACTTTACAGTCAGAGGACATTTGGTGGAACTGAACCTGTGACATGGAAATGAAGGGCTTGCAGTTAGGTGATTAACAGGACATGCACTGGCTCTCTGAGCGCCCTGGACAGTAGACTTGAGGGGCACAGAGCCGGAGATGGAACTCAACTGCTTATCAAACACTTCGGTTCTTTGTTTGATTAGAAACAGTTTTGAAAAGTCCTTCAGGGTTCAATAAGAGCTGGGAGTGGGCAGTGGACTTTTTTGACACTCCCGGCTGAACACTGGCGGGGTACCCCTCCAGGCACCCTTGTTTCGGGTACCACCAAATGAAATGTTTCTGCTGAAAGTTTGCTCAGAATTCATCCCTTCCCTTTCCCTTTTTTATGATGCTGAACAGGAGGATGAAAGGATAAGGGGCTGTATAGCCTGGCATGTGAATGCTTCCCCGCTGCGTGCTGCTGTTATGTGGAGGAAGCAGCCGCCGCCAACCGCTGTTTTATTAATAATGAGGCATTCACATAAATTCCATGCAAAATTGATTTTTGACTGTTATATAAGAATCAAATACCAGGCTTTAAAAAGTAATTGAGAAATCTATTTGTAATTTACTTTGCCTATAAGAACCCACTGTCCTGCCATAAACAATTTTACAGTATTTTTCCCCCCTGTTAAACAGCTATTTTTATACATCTGTTTGGCTTCTTTTCTATGACGTGCAGTCAGGAGATGTAATGAATACAGGTTTGAAACAACATGGAGCCGCAATCTCTTACAGTTCTGTTTTCAAGCGATCTCTTGTAAGTAGTGATAGCGTTCGCATCCCAGCGCAGGTGAAGATGCTAATGACTAATTATCTGCCACCGGGTGTTGACTGATGGGTCATGCACACACTTCTGGAGAGAGGACAGCATGAGAAATAGCTGAGCACACAGAAAGAAGGAAGAAACAAATGTCAAGAAAAGCCCAAACTAAACTCCGTTTCCTACTTCATTATTTTTTCAAAGCATAATTGGAATTTATTAAGAAACAATTTTAACATAGATTTAAGCATGAACATTACTAGGAGGGGAGAGAGAGGAGAGAGAGAGAGAGAGAGAGAGAGAGAGGGAGAGAGAGAGAGAGAGACTTGGGGAGAAGACTGTGTATATTCAATACATGGGTACGGGGTTCTCAAGACACTTATCTGTAAACGCCTTCTTGGCTCTGGTCAGAGTTTTTCTGGGAAACTATTCAGCGTTCTGTAGTTCTGTGTCTAGTAATGACGGCCAATCTTACTGTAAGTACAATGGTTTATATGAAATTAGGGAAAAATTACAAAAGACAAGTGATTAGCATCAAGAAGGCAACATGGCAACCTTACATATTCTGGCTTTATTTATTTGTTTGTTTGTTTATTTATTGTTTTTCTGGGGATCAAACCCAGGGCCTTGTGAACATAAGCATAACTCCTCTCCCACTAAGGGACACCCAGCACTCCCTTCCCAGAGGGCTATTTTGCATTGAGAACATACTTCTGTTCTTATCTCTGGACTTTTTTTTTTTTTTAAAGAGATCTCAAAATCTTTTTTTACATCAATTTTCCACTGTTTTACATATACTCTACATAAGATAAAATTCCAAATGAACATGTTGAATTGTGATAATTTTACACAGTTGTGTGAATGTTACTAAGATAGAATATTCTCATCACTGTCTCTCCCTTGCTCCCGAACTCACTGTTCCAGGCTACAGCCATCTTCTAATTGTGGTTTTGCCTTTTCTAGAATGTCATAGTAATGCTCATAGCACCTGGCTTCTGCGTTAAGCTTTCTTCACTCAGCCTGCTTTTGAGATTCAGTCGTGTTGCTGAGTGTATTAATATTTAGTTCTCTTTAATGATGGGCTGGATTTCATGGCATGACAACATCAGTTTGTTTACCTACACACTGGCTAACGGACACTTGGGTTGCTTTTAGTTTTTGTCTCTTGAGAATAACATGGTTAGGAACATTCGTATTCAAGTTTGTGCGGACATATATTTTAATTTCCCTTGGGTCAATGTTACTGAGATAGATGCCTAGGTCGTATGGCTGGGATGGGTTTAACTTCATTAAAGAATTTACCCTAATCTTAAAGGAGCAGCTCACTTCCTTACAAATATTTGGTAATGTCAAGTGTGTAGTGAATAGCTTTTGGGATTTTGTTAACATATTTTCACAATTTTTTTAAAGGATAAAAGATTTTAATTCTGAAAATGTCCACTTAACACATATTTTCTTTTTTGAGTTGTACATATTGGATTTTGTGTGAGAATTTTTTCAACAAGTGTTATTACAAACGTTTTCTCATGTTATTTCTAGACTTGAACTCAGTATGTAGCTGACATTGAGCCTAAACTCGATTCTTCTGCCTCTGACCTCCTGAGTTCTAGAACTGCAGGCATGTACCAGCATGCTGGGCTATAGTAAAGACACAGGATTCTGCTTCTTGAACTATCTTAATAACTGAGTATGGATGTTCCTTCTAAGGAACATCCTAAGCCATATGCTTAGGCTTGTAGTTGGATGGTTAACCGGAAAAGCCGTTTTAAATCAGGCGAGGCACATACTGTTGTCCTCTGCTGAGCTGAAGTTCCTCTTTGTCTAAGTTAGAACCTTCCTGGTTTGGTTCAAGGACTTGCCAGTGAAGGACTGACTCCTCTCCAGGCCCCAAGGACAGAACTGGACTGACCTAAGAGTCTGAGAAGCCTGGGATTGTCCCCAGCCACCATGAAGATCCTGTTCCTCTTTGCCAGTAAGTCACTTGGGGGTTAGTATGTGACTCTCTTCTGCCAATGAGACTAAAGCACAGCCGTTTGAGGATGCTTAAGATATATTTCTCTCCTACTAAGGAGAGAAACAAAGCAAACCAGGCCAACTTCCTGTCCTTGACACCCTGGAACCTCAGGCAGCCAGCTGTCAGACATGGACCAGCCAAGGCCACCTCACCCCAGACATCCGACCAGTTCCGGTCCCACAAATAGCCAACCAGAGAACCTGTGGCTTTAGATTCCTGTAGAGTAATGAGTGGGTCTGTGTGGCACAAAGCCATGAGAAATTGTCAAATACCTGGTACGGAATTCATTTTAAAAACACGTGCATTTTCACAGCCTTTTAAAATTCAAAAGTATATACTCATTCACTTGCTATTTTTTTTAAATGTAGGCCAGTGTGATTGGTGATTTGAGCTTTCATAAACAAACCGTATCAGTAATTTTTGGGCCGTTTGTTGTTGTTTGGTTTGGTTTTGAATTAGAGATGTTACAAATGGTGTGAGCAAGATGCTGACTGGTGTGTAAGATCTTGATGTGTGTACAATGGGATACTTTAACAGTGTCTGTAAAACGGAACTGTATTCATAAGAAGATTGGGGCTTTTCAACCTCATTTGTTCACAGGAGACAATAGGGTTTCCCAGGGGCTCTGTGTCTTGTGATTCTGCACTATATTAATCATAGAAGAAATATGAGTATCTAGCTGCCTTCAGTGATGGTAGACTTGAATTTAAAACACTATAAGGCAATGCTACTCCTATTTTTTAATTTAGAAAATATATGTTTGTCATAAAATAGGCTGTTAAATTAGCATGTCATAGGTTGAATATTTTTATTTAAAAATGCTGTCAAATTTTAATTTAATTTTGATTTATATGGTTTTGCTGCACATGTGTCTGTGTACCATGTTTGTGCCTGGTGCCTATGGAGGCCAGAAGAAGGCTCAGATCCTCTGGAACTGGAGTTACAGATGCTTGTGAGCCGCCATATGGTGCTGGGAACCAAACCATGGATCCAGGTGTGTACAGAGTCCCGAAAAGGCCATCAGATTCCTTGGAGCTGGAGTTACAGGTGACTGTAAGCTAGCTGATATATGCGCTGGGACCCAAACTTGGGTCCTCTGCAAGAGCATCATATGCTCTTAACCATGGAGCCATCTCTCCAGCCCCTACTGGGCACAATTAACATATATTGACTAAAAATAAAAGGATATTATGACATAAAAAAACAAACCATGAATACATTGCAGAATGACTTAAGTTTAGCTAATTAACATGTATATTACTTCAAATACTAATCTTTTTTTGTGGTGAAAAACACTTCAAATTTACTCTTAGATATTTTCAACACAGCACATCGCTTTTCATTATAACTACCAAGTTGTATCATAGATTTCTTGACTATTCTTTTTGTCTTTTGACCAAAATCGTCCCATTTTCCCCCTTTTCCAATGCCTAGTGGCCACAGTTCTATTCTCTGCTTCTGAGAGTGACGGTTTTTAGATCCCATGGATCACAAAGAGACCCTATAGTGTCTATCTTTTCTGTGTGTGTTTCTACTTCAGGGTCCTTCGGTTCATCTGTCTTGCCGAGAATGGCAAACCCTCCTGCAGCTGAGGGGCTGAAGCACACTCAAATGTGGGTATAAACCGCATTTTCTTTATCCATCCATCTGCTGATGGACCCCTGAGAGTGTCCATATCTTGGGTGTTGTCGACAGAGCAGGGCAATGTCTCTTTTACACACTGATTCCTTTGGACATGCACGCAGAAGGGACGTTTTTAGATCACACAGTCCTGTTTTGAAATGTCCGAGGCTCCTCTGTGTTGTTTTCCACAGTGGCTGCACTAGTTTATACTCCATGGGTAGCATGCCAGGATTCTTTCTCCTTTCTTTCGGTCTTTACCAGTAAATTCACTTTTATGCCCCCTTTCTTTTTTCTTGTTTTTTTCCACAGTGCTAGAGATGAACACCATCATTTTATTTTCAACTTATTTACATTATCGCTGATGAAATTTATCAATCTATCAGAGTATACACTTGCTTAGTATTATTCTTAAAATTAATGAAGGGTGTGAATTTGCTTCTGATTGGAACCTTGGCACCTCCCATAATTTTTATTTGTGCTGTTAGTTATGTTATTTCTTTGTTTATTTAAAACAGTCTATAACTGAAGGTTTAATTTCCTTTGTAACTTAATTTAGAGCAGTGTTTTTCAAGTTCCTTTTATTTTTTGAGATTAAATTGCATTTATTTTCCCCCTTCCCTTTCCTTTCACCAAAACTTCCTATACCTGCCTTCTTTCAAATTCATGGCTTTTTTCATTAACTGTTATTACATAATACAGTATATATATATATATATATATATATATATATATATATATATATATTCCG
>CABHPP010142329.1:0-24484 GCA_902168425.1 Peromyscus attwateri | reverse complement strand
GTATATATATATATATATATATATATATATATATATATTCCTAAATACAACTGCTCAGTCTGTACAATGTTACTTGTATGCATGTTTTCAGGGACGACCATTTGGTATTGGATAAGCAGTTGGTGTCCTCTTCCCCGAGGAAGACTATGTCTCCCTCTCTCAGCATTCCTTAGTTGCCGGTAGTTCTTTGTGGAGGGTTGCAGCCTGGTGGGCTTTCCCCATCCACTTTAGCATGTCTATTGTTGTCCTTGTGCAGCTCATGTTTAGGCAGCCATGTTGGTGAGACTTTGTGGGTCTCTGACATTCCTTGGAAACAACCCTTCAGCAAACTCCCTGACCCTCTGGTTCTTGGAGTCTTTCTACCCCCTCTTCCACAATGATCCCTGAGCTGCAGGTGTGGGAGTGGTTTGTAGATGTACCCACTGGGACTGGGATCCACAGCTCTGAATTTTCATTGGTTGTGGTTTTTCTGTAACGGTCTCCATCTGTTGCAAAGAGAAATTTCCTTTATGAGGAGCGAGGACCACACTTCTATCTGAAGATTTGGAGCCAAGCTAGTCATTGTTTTGCTTATTTATTAGTTTGTTGAAGCATGTGATAATAACGGTGGGTTCAATTGAATCGTGGTTGGAAATATGTGCCCTTTATAATTTCTGCTTTAGGGAACTACCTCTTAAAATGTTTTTATGACCTAATTCATGGCCATTGCTTCTCAACATTGGTGTTCTTTGGCACACAAAAAGCTTATGGCTATTTTCCTTTCCTGTGGAGTAAACCTTTTATCAGCGTGGAATGACATCCATGGCCTGCTTGTTGCTTTTTGGCTTGTTTGAAGCTCTGCAAGCACAACCTCTGCATTGTTAGCAGACACACAATGTATACTTCTTACCATTCTGAGTTACTTAGATTTTAGCTTCGTTTTAAGCAACACACAGAGATGAACACTATTTTTTGAAGGCAATTGGAAAGTATCAGTCCTTGAACGGGCTGGTTTAAGCCATCTTCAGTATCTTTTATAACTCAGGTTCTCTTCTCTCGTGGTCTTTGCTGTCTCCTCGTCCTTTTCTCATTTGCTCTGTGGAGTGTGTTTCATTTACTTCTAGTGCTCCGAGGTGGTCCTGAAAGATGATCTTGCTGCCTTGAACTTACTGTTAGGTTTTCCCAACATTGCTTATGATGTTCTCTGGTGCTCCCTGGATTTTCAAAGTCAAGACTCAGGCCAGAAACTTTAAAAGTTAATACGTGTCTACTCTCTCTCCCCCGTCACTTTCTGTTTGGCTAACTTGAACGTGTTGTGGCTATTACTTTTTATACAACACCTTTATGGACAGTTCTGACATGTGTTTTCTGTTCTCAGGAAACTGTAACAATTATTTAATGTGATATTAAAATGAGCAACTTTTTCCACTGCTCATTGATAGTTCTTCAGAAGCAGAATGGCTCCATTTGTACGCTGTGTGGTTTTAATCCCCTCTCAATCAGGAGACGTGTATCCACTTACGTTTGATCTACCAAAGTGGATTTGTTTCTCCTTTCTTCTTCTGCTCATCTCTCCAGACCTGGCCTCTCCAGCAGGTCCTACTGTTTGTCCATGGAGTACTGGTTGGATTGCCTTCCTAGAGCTGAATCTGAAAGGCAGACTGATGCGCAGAGCTCTTACCTAGTTTCTGGAGTTGGACCTGCTCTCTTTTCCTAAGTGCTGGTGTGGTATCCCCCTTTCCTGCCTCCGCTTCACTGGCCTGCAAGCTGGAGGATCTAGTGGATGTGCATGCCAGGGGACTTCTGTTCTCTTCCCTCCAACAGGTTTTCTTCAGAGCAGGCCTTCCTGATGGTCGAGAGGCACCCTGAAGCCTGCCAGTAATTCCTGCTTGCTGACAAGGTCTTTTCTTGGCAGCTGTACAGTCTGACTTTATGAACAACAGCAACAACACAAACAACAACAACAACAACAACAACACAACGACACAGAGTAACACAACAACACAGCAACACAACCACACCCCCACCCCCACCACCCCACCACCACACCACCACACCACCACCACCACCACACTATCTCCACCCCCCCCACCACCACCACTACCAGCACCACCACCACACCATCACCACATCACCACCACCACTACCACACCACCACCACACCACCACCACCTCCACCACTACCACCACCACCACCACCACCACCACCACCACCATCACCACAACCACCACCACCTCAACAGCAACAAGAACACCAACACCACCCTGCTGAAGGGTTGGATATGGAAGGAAAGTACCACCCAGACTTAGAAAGCAGCACTCACATGGAGGAAGAATGGCTGTCTGATTTAAGGAGCCAGGTGGCAGGCAGTGGGGATGGAATAACAAGGCTTTCTCTAGGTCTGTTGGCATGCCCAGGTGGGCCACTAATTGCCTTTTTAAAAAATGTAGGTCCATTGGCCTTACAGTTAGTGGTAGGGTCAACTCTCAATTCTAACTTTTGGTAGCAATGGAAATGTTTGCCAGAGAGAGGAGAGAGAAAGGAGAGAGAGAGAGAGAGAGAGAGAGAGAGAGAGAGAGAGAGAGAATATTTTGGTGGAAAATCAGGACTATTAACCAGAAGCCTGCTGTGGGATGGTCTGTATGTCAAATTGCTCTGATTGGTCAATAAATAAAACACTGATTGGCCAGTGGCCAGGCAGGAAGTATAGGTGGGACTAACAGAGAGGAGAATTGAGAGAACAGGAAGGCAGAGGGAGTCACTGCCAGCCGCCGCCATGACAAGCAGCATGTGAAGATGCCAGTAAGCCATGAGCCACGTGGCAAGGAATAGATTTATAGAAATGGGTTAATTTAAGATATAAGAACAGTTAGCAGGAAGCCTGAGCCATTAGGCCAAACAGTTTAAATAATATAAGCATCTGTGTGCTTATTTTAAAAGTGGGCTTTCAAACTGCTGGGGCTTGGTGGGACCTGGAGAGAACTCTCCAGCTACAGAAGCCACTTAAACTATTTAAACTGGAACTCCTCAGGGAGCTGTCATTTTAAAAATTCCCAAGTTGCCGTTGTGGCATGTGGCATGTGTGTGAGATAAAGCTGCCACTCCGAAGACCCCCAGTGGAATTGAGGGAGAAGGTGCCCTGCCTCTGGCTGTTGTCCTCTCCCCTCCCCCTTGCACCCCGGCACCCCAGGACTCCCCAGGACTTCTTCTGATCACGCCTCACTGCTTCTTCTTCTTGGGCTGGACCCGCGGTTAAGCTCTACCTTGCATCCATTCTCTCCTATGGACTAGATGCAGGACTGTTCACTTTACTGCCCACTGACAGCTGCAGTTTCACTCATCAGAATCTCTCTGACCACCATGGTCCTGACCTCAGTCCTTGGGGAAACGATCCCTCCTGGAATGGTCTTCCCTTTTCCTTCCACCTTTTACAGACTCACGGCATGGCAGTGGGCGCCTCATTTAGAAGGTGGTCATAGGCAACAGATGGAGGAAGGTCTGTATTGCTGCCTAACAGCCTGCAGATTCAAGATCGACCCAGGCCCCAACATGTTCATGGGCAAAGCATTTAAAACTTGGCATCCTGCCGCCCCACGGACATGCTCGGCTGCTGCTACTCAACCACGGCTCTTTGCAGGAGGGGGAGGCAAGCGGGCCAAGGAACAGTTTCCATTCGCATGTAAATTCAGGATGGATTACCTAGCAACACAGATTTCAAATGTTTTTGTCTTATGGGTTATAAACTGACAAACGGATATAACTGAGCAAATCAAGAAAATATGTAAAAAGGCCCAAGACAACAAAATTCAAATCTTAGAAGTAAAGGTTCAGATCACCATTAAAATTCCCTTCATGGTTCTGATGTTGAGGCTTAGAGTGATAGTCATATTTTGAGGGTGTTAAGGGTTTAATGTTCTGGGGCCTGTAGATAAATCCCATATTTAATCTCTCTTCTTTTACATTTCCATATTTTTTACAGCTGTTGCGAGCATGAATATTCTCTATAAAAGCAGAGTCATTCCAAGAATATCATAAAGACTGTGTACTTCACCTTTTATTGGGTTGTTTTGTTATGCCAGGTAAAAATGTACTTGTATATTTCCTGTTTTTCACCAGAGCAATGAGTGGGAGAGTATCAAAATGTCAAGTCATTTTTCCAGATGATCTTTTGCCTTTCACGGTCTTCAAAGACAAGAACACTAAATTCTCAGTATCTTAACCACATTACTTCCCAAATGATGCTTATTCTTTTTTGTAGTTTTTTCAAAAGTAACACCAATGGAAACATTCTGCAGTATGCTTAACCAGCAGCCAACATCCAATCGTCACGGCTCTTAAGGTAAGTTATACAAATAATACCAAACAGCTAGACCATGTCATTCATTTTTATATCCCCCCCTTGCTTATGGACACATTAAATAATTACTTCACAAATGGTTAAGTGTTAGTTGTGTTCCTGGTGTGCCTTGTTAGCCTCTGACCCAAGACCTCCACACACCTATGTTCAAACTGCACGGGACTGGAAGGGGATGAAAGCGAAGAACGGGGCTCTGTGGCAGGGAGGAGAGTAAGTCAACCATGAGAACTCAGAACACCAAGCCCTGCGATTTATTTGGTGATGCATTGATCTTCCCTGCACATGACAGCCACGGTCAGGGAACCCTGCACTGGGCTTGTGTTGAGCCTCCTGTGTGCCCAGGCTGAAGAAGGGAGGCACACTCCTAAGGGAGGCATCCTGGGAGATCTGGGAGGAGCCTGGTGCTTTCCCATTGATGTGTTTTCTTTCTGCTTACAGGTACCACCAATGCTAGCATGGTTGGCTATATTAATCAAAACAGTGGGGTGGCTGAGAGACATTTACCTGTCAATTTGATTGCTCTACGGCTGTCGAAATGGCCTTCTAAGCAGAGATACCTGGATCACTAATCCTAGACAGCTAGAGAGCTGTGAATCTCCTAAAAATAAAACAGTCAGATCCTGAGGACTCAGAGAGCCCCATGCCCCACCCCCCAAGTCCACAGGATGTAGGGCTTGTGCCTTTTCAGACACCTAGAGAAGTACGCTGTTCATGACAAGGACAAACATAATTCTCAAATCAAACTGTATCTTCTGAGTGTCAGAGAATGGTATATTCCTGCAGTATTTAACAGTATTATTTATGATCTTTATAGGGACAAGAAGTTGGCAGTGAAATTTGGTTTTCTGGTTGAAGGATTTGAGGCCAAGAAAACATAACTGTTGTTTTTTTCTTCTTTTCTTTCTTGCTTGAGACTAACCCAGAGCTCTGTATGTATCACACTGCGTAAGCATTTCACCACCAGGCTATGCTCTCAGCCCCGTACTGTCTTTCTTAGAGTCACAAGGTTACTAATCAGTGGAGATGAGACCAGATTCCAGATTTTCTCATTTTTGCCCTAACTTAATGTTATTAATATTAATAAAATATGCTATGTAATGTTTATTGAACTAGACATAATTTTCCCCTCACAACCCTATTTTTATCTCAAAATAGGCCTATAAAGTAAATGATATGGATATTATAGTCTATGGATGAAGAAACCAAAGAGCAGAGTCCACTACGGGCAACTCAGCAGGGCATTGCTGGACACTCCAAGGCCAAGACAAGACACTGCAGTGCTCTCGAGATGTTTATAATCAAATGAGGATGAGAAATTCTGGGCATGTAACAGATAAAAGTGATGATGACGTGTCTGAGTAATAGCTTGAGATCAGAAAAGCATTGCAGAGCAATTCTAGATTAGAAAATGACTTACACTGAGGGGGTGGGTGGAGGTGGGGGGAGTCTAAATACTTGGAGAGTTCGGAGAAGGATGCCAAGCAGTGAATGGCTTGAGAATGAGGCTGTTCTGAGGATTAAGAGGTATAGATGGGATCTGAGCTTCCCCAGGAAGGGTAGGAGAAGGGAATGGGGGAATTCCAGGTAGAGCAGTGTAAGCCAGACCCAGACAGTGTTCCCTCCCCGAGGGGTCTTTCTGAGTCACTACCGTTCCTTCCCCTAAAGCCTTTTCGTTCTCTGAGTCCATAGCTTGGGCAAAATGGTAGCTGAAGAATGCATTTTGAAAGTGTGTCAACAGGATAAACAGTAGATTAGAACGTTCACACTTTGGACGAAGGAGACTGCTTCGTATTTGTAGCTATTTCTTTCAAACTGAGAAATCTCGAGGAGGAAGAAGGCTCCCAAGACTCAAGAAACCAAGGGAACCTACAGAGCTCAGCCGCTACAGGAGCTTACAAGACTCTTGGGGCCCCTCTCTGAGGCTATGTATGAGCGATGTCAGTTGCTGGAGAGAGGAGACCGGGTGGCGCTGCCGGCAAGTTGTGCAGGGAATTGCACTCATGGAGCCTTTTGGAATCGTCACCCAAGCCAGGGTGGGCTGTTGTGGTGACACAGCTGTCTTTGAGTCACGTGAGCTCCCATAACAGACTTACCCCATGCTCCTATAAGAAACTTCCATATACATACTGGTTCGCTCAACTCGACTGAGGTAGAAAGGTTTCTCTGACCTGTAGTTTGTGCCCTATCTAAGGTGACAAGATGTTATGTCTCTTTAGGAAAAGTTATAAATGATCCCCTACCCCACAGAGTTCTTTTGGATGGGCAGGAAATAAATACAACCCTTTATTAGGCCCTGCCTCTGTACTAAGGGTCCTTCATTAGGCCACATGGTGTTTCATCTCTTTTTGCAATTCCAAATGCTTGTGGCTAAATACCATTCCTCAGGTAACTCTAGAAATGGTGTTTCAGCGCTCTGGATCCTCTGAGATACCAGTTTTCCTGACCAAAATTTACTCTGTTTTGATTTCCAGTGGGGAGGACATGAAGTTGAACAATTCTTTGACTAGGTCTCTTAATCAGAAGTTCTTTCCTTAAATGGTGCTAGTAGAACACAAAGGATTGATTCTAAGCTTCAGATTAAAGCAGTGTAGATGAGTGTCTATTACCAGGCTCATGCTTTGCTCCTGGGTAGAAGAAGCCTTGAGAGTTTTAGAGTTGGGAGAGGCAGGAAGTCCAGTCCACACCACGTACTTTCTATGCCTGAGGTAACAGTGCAGTCTGTGAACCTGCTCGAGGGTTCTTGACAGTATCAGACTTAGGTGCTTGACTCTGAACTCAGTTCGTGTCCAATTGTGTCTTTCCAGTTTTCTCTAGAATGTCCTAACATCTAAGAACAGAACACTGTTATTATTAATTTGTGTAAGCGTAGACTTGTTCTAGACCCAATACTTGACTCTTGGTGAACCTTCAGTTTATATTTGCTAAAGATCATTATTCTTTTTTTTTTTTTAAATTTTCTCTTTATGTACAAATCACGCAGCATCACTACTTGTTTTGTATTTATTTATTTATTTATTTTTATTTTATGTGCATTGGTATTTTGCCATGGGTGTCATGTCCCCAGGAACTGGAGTTACAGACAGTTGTGAGCTGCCATGTGGGTGCCGGGAATTGAACCCAGGTCCTCTGGAAGAGCAGCCAGTGCTCTTAACGGCTGAGCCATCTCTCCAGCCCCAAGATCATTATTCTTGTTAATATAATATGTGTTTTTAAAAGGATTTACTTTATTGATTTTTTTTTAACAGCAGTTTTAGGTCCACAGCAAAATTGATAAGAAAGTACAGTATTGCCCCATGTGTCTCCTGTTCCCACACACAACCTTCTCTATCATCAATGTCTTCCACCAGAGTGGAACATGCGTTACGCTGAGCCTGCATGGACACACTGCCCTTAGTCAGCATCCACAGTTTATGCTCAGATTGGCCCCTGGTGTCAAACATGCTATGAGCTTGGACAGATTTATTTTAACTTTTTTAGTTTACTAAAGTTTTATTTTAGTTTTTTTAAATTGAAAGTAGATTTTTAATATAATATATTCTAATTATGATTTTCCCTCCCCCAACTCCTCCCAGATCCTTCCCACTTCCCCACCCACCCAAGTTCACACCCTTTCTCTTTCTTTCTCATTAAGATACAGTCATCTAAAATAACAACAACAATAGTAATAATAATAATAAACAATAAAATTAGATAAAACCAAACAAACAGAAGAAAAAGAGCCAGAGAAAAAGCTCAAGGAGCACATATAGACACAGAGAGACACACATTCACACACACAGAAATCCTGTAAAAACACAAAACTGGAAACCATGATATACATACACAAAGGACCTGAAAGGGGGAAAGAGAGTCCTGACCAAGCATTATGAGAAAAGGAACACCAAAAATATCCTTAAGTTCATTTCGTGTTGGCCACCTATTGCTGGGTTTGGCTCCTGGCCTAAGAGTGGCTGATATGCCCTGTGAGCCTCTGTTGGAGAAAACTAATTTTTTATTTGTGAGCAGTTACCAATTGGAGATAGGTTCTGGGTTAGAGATATGGGTTGTGTTCACTTCCCCTATCAGCCCTTGGACCCTCAAGGTCAAGACCTATGCAGCCCTGTGCACCTGCCACGGTCTCTGTGAGTTTATATGTGTATCAGTCTTCAGTGTCCTCCATGTCCTCTTCAGCAGAGTTCCCTGCTGTGGGATGTTCTGTATGTTGAATGTGTTGCTCTGATTGGTTAATAAATAAAGTGATGATTGGCCAGTAGCCAGGCAGGAAGTATAGGCAGGACAAAGAGAGAGGAAAATTTTGGGAAGTAGGAGGCTGAGGCAAGGAGACGCTGCCAGCCGCCGCTGCCATGAGAAGATGTAAAGTACCGGTAAGCCACGAGCCACGTGGCAACTTATAGATGAATAGAAATGGGTTAATTTCAGATGTAAGATCTAGATAGGAAGAAGCCTGAGCCATTAGGCCAAACAGTTTTAATTAATATAAGTGCCTGTGTGTTTACTTGGTTGAGTTTGAGCGGCTGAGGGACTGGTGGGTAAGAGAGATTTGTCCCGACCGTGGGCCAGGCAGGACCAGGAAAACTCTAACTACAGTTCCCTGAGCCTTGAGGGGAGGGAATTGATGAGACATCCCATTTAGGACAGAGCGTTCTGAGGTTGCTCACTCTCTGCACATTGTCTGGCTGTGGGGTCTCTGTGTTAGTTCCCATCTCCTGCAGGAGAAAGCTTGTTTGATGATGGCTGAATGAGAACGATCTATGGATATAGCAGAATGTTGTTAGGAATCATTTCATGGCTACATTTCTTTAATAGAACAGTAGTATTTGGTTTTCCCTTAGGTCGCTGGACTATCTAGTCTCAGGTTCTTGGCTACACGAGCAGTGTCAGGGATGGGTTCCATCTCATAGAGTGGGCTTTAAATCCAATCAGATACTGGCTGGTTCCTTCCACCAGCATTGTGCCATTATTGAATTAGCACATCTTGCAGGCAGGTCACCACTGTAGATGGCAGAGTTCAGTTTGTAGCTCGGTTGACATTTACTTTTCCCCTGTGGTGGCATGCGGAGCACCTTCCAGTAGCATGAACACTAGTCAGTAGGGGTAAAGATTCTGGGTAGGCACCAGTTGGAAGGCTCCACGTTCAGTGGGTTGTGTAGGTGTTGTCTTTAGCAATAGGGCCTTACCATCAGTTTACTAAGAACAACCAATAGCATTGGCAATCGTCTAGGTTGTTTGGGGGTTCCCTTAGGGCCCCTTTGGCAAAAAACTTGGTTAGATGTAACACATTTCCAGAACTGGAGGGCTCATTTGGTGACGAGAGATGTCCAGTTGGGGCTCTGTCTCTCACGTTATTTAGAGATTCTATTTAGATCTCCTTCATATACATATATATTTTAGGAAGCTTCTGCTGTATTAGATTTCTATATGTCACCTCAAACAGCCTTTAGTTTTAGCTGTCCCTCCCCATTCCTCCCTTACCCTTACCCACCTCTTCCCTCCATCTTCTTATTTGATCCTCCAGTTCCAGTTAAACAGATTTATAATGACCTGCTCTACCATTGTGGGATCATCTGGAGTGTTTTCAGTGTCTTAAACATTGGCTCATGAAAAAATCATTCATTGCCATGGGAAACAAAGTGATGCAACTACTTTGGAGGACAGGTAGGCTGTTTCTTGCAAAATGAAACACACTCTCATCATAAAATTCAGCCATCACGTTTGATGTTTACATCAAGGAGCCAGCAACTACATCTGCACAAAAACCTGTACTTGATGTTTCCTCAGACTTTAATGTAAATTTTTTTATGGGCTATGGAAATCTTCCACTTTAGACTGAACCCTGGCTTCAATCTACCATGCTCTGTCCTTTATTCACTGGCCACTTTGAGTCTCGGGTCCCGGGAAGGGAAATGAAGGTAGTGATCTTTCTCAGGTTCCAGGCAGTGACACAAACCTGATCATCTTAAGGGTGTCACGTAGAGTAACAAGGCAGGAGTGCCATTTTGTTAATGTCAGATATAAATATCTTTATGAACCTTATATGTCTGGATTCATTAGCCATTTAATGAAATTGATGAACAGATGTTCAGGAAATTAGTAGCAACTGACTTCATTGGGAAATTATAGGGAGCTTGGTGGCATCCAAGATATCAAAAACATGCTGTGCCTACAATCTGCCAGGAATCCAGGTACAGTAATGGTCTCTGTGTTAGAGATAAGCTCACTATTAACACTCAATAAATGTTAATTGTATAATAGTAAAATATATTGGACCGGCGAGATGGCTCAGCGGGAAAAGGCACTTGGTGCCAAGCCTGACAACTTGAGTTCAGTCCCTGGAACCTACGTAGCGGAAGGAGAAGAGTGGACTCCTGCAAGTTGTCTTGAGACACCCAATACACGTGTGTGCCTCTGCCCTATAGTCCATGTGAAAAGGGCAAAGAGATACTGAGCATGACACTCCCCAGCGGCGATGCGGGTGTGGGTATAAAGAGATGTCCTCTGCTTTCAGAATATAACTTCCCTTTGAATTTACTTTATATTCATCGGATACAAAGTAAAAGAGTTAAGAAAGGGCTAATTGCTACCTTAGGCTAAGGTTATTAATTTTGAGATACACGAACAGAACTTGGCTTGCAGACTTTTTCATCAAAATGACTATCAAATGGTTCAATTTGCCCTGCTTCTCACCTTGGGCACGCAGGAAAGTGTGAGAAAGGGTAGAATCAAGTCAAAGAGTGTTCAGAGGCTCAGACAGCGCTAGGAAAGTCCACACCTCGCGTGCTATCACGTGACAGGAGATTCTGTCTGTCTTATTGCAAACTTGTCACAGAATATGTCTTGGAAATAGTATAGAGGGGAAGAAAGGACTGGATAATTCTGTGATACTTAGAAACAGTTGTCCTTCGAAGCAGCATATGGTAGTTTTCATTTCAATTTTATATGGATGGCTGTTTTGCTTGTGTGCATGTCTATGCACCATGTGCACTGCCCATGGAGGCCAGAAGAGGGCGTCAGGTCCTCTGGAACTGGAGCTACTATGTAGGTGCTGGGAGCTGAACCCCAGTCCTCTGGAAGAGCAACAAGTGCTCTTAACTGCTGAGCCATCTTTCTAGCCTCATAGTAGCACATTGGTAAATGTTTAAAAACCTCTCTCTCAATGGGTGATAGATAGATAGATAGATGGATAGATAGATAGATAGGTAGGTAGATAGATAGATAAGTTCCAGTTTATAGCACTTGGTAATTTCCATGGTGTAAATTCTCCAATCATGGTCAGTTTTAAGCTATCAATATAGCAACAAAAAACTTGCAATCTTCCTCAAACTTATCAGTTAGCTCTTACAAGTTGATAGACTCTGCCTCAACAACAATGTTTCTCAGTCCTCAGTAACTGTGGGGATAGAAGTAACGATGGATCAACAGCTGGGCTGGACAGATGGCTCAGCAGTTAAAAGCACCTATGGCTCTTGCATAGGTCCTGGGTTCTGTTCCCAACACCCGCATCAGGCAGCCCACAACAGCCTGTAACTCCAGTTTCAAGGATCCAAGGCTTCTGGCCTCTGTCTGCACCAACACTCATTTACACATTACCCACACACAGACACATACACATTATTAAAAACAAACCCCCTGAGATCCTTGGTTTTCTTGGCAGCTTTTCAAAAGGAGGTAGTGTTTATCATAAGGTTGATAAAAGGATAAAGGAAATCCTAACTATTGTGTGTTCAGTAAGGTCCTCAGCACGTGAGTGTTCAAAATGGTAATTGTTATTTACATTGTTATGTCTTGAGATCAAATATATCAGTCTTTAAATCTATGTAGAAATGCTATGATTATCATGGAACATAAAATATTCTGGGTATCAACTGGCCCTGAGTTATGTGAAATTCATACCTTAATATTGGCCGGAGATTTATTATGGTATGCTTATATGCATAGATGGGGAAGTGCCTCTTATGTAGCCTTGCAAAGGAAAATCATGGACTTGACTTCTGGGAAGATGTAAATGGTCTGTATATTATTTCAAAGGTAGTGCTTTGGATGTGTAGAAAGCTGTGTAGCTTTCTTTTTGACGGCTCTGTCCATCCTCAACACACCACACGTTCCTTCTCATCTGACAGAGCAGCTTGATGAAGGGGAGTTCAGAGAAAGGCAGACTTCACACCCAAGGGAGTGATGGAAATCTGCTTTCATTTCCCAACATCTCTCTTTCTCAGCCACCTAAATGATAATCAACCTAGTTGTCACACATTCCCCAAATCTCTTGAATGACAATTGATAAAGAATGCAAATGTGCAACTTTGTAAAATAGGAAGAGAAAGAGGGGAGAAATTCTGAGTGTCTTCATTAAACATATCTTAATCTTGCCATATACCATTAAGCATCCAAAATAACTCCTTGGCTTCTTGCTTCCTGCCATTATCTGGGAAAGCCTGTCTGCTGCCACCAAATTCTAACATAAACCGCTCAGGGTCCTATTTTTTTTCTCTCTCATTGCTGTTTACTATGATCTCACTAATCCTAATTTGACTTGGAATCAGAGGGCTCTTTCTCTTCACAGCCCGAAAGCATCTGTCAGCCATTAGCCTTGCCGGTAGGGATCATGAACAATCACACACAAAGAAACTGCAAATGAGAGCTTATCTTCCTTATATCTTCCCATGGCTGACTGAAGGAAGACAACTCCACAAACCATGATTTTAAAGAACATTTGTGCCGTGAATATATTACAAATATGGCCAGGAAGTGGGCTGCAGTATATCTTCAAAAGTGACTGATTTAAACCCAAACTTAATGTATTTTGGAGGCCAGCAATAATTTGACTTGCTGAGTGGATGGAATTTATGGGCATGATGCAGTGCAAATAAAAACATCCTCTTTCAGTAATAAAGGTGTTCGCCGTGTCCACACTGGGAAATACAGCTTTTCTTACCTCTGACTTCTGCAGAGAGCTTGTGGGAATAGCTAAGTCAGATGCGGGGCCTTTCTTTGTGGCATTATGGAAATACCATGTTTTATCTTTGTATTAAAGGGAGTTTATAGTGCCATCCCTGGACCTGGGTCTGTGCTTCTGTGATTGAGAACCGAATAAATAGCAGGAAACCCAGCCTTGCACTACGAGCACCCAGTCGGTTTTCTAACAAGAAGGCCTGGATCTGAGTGAAGGAAAAGTTGGAAGCAGGATGAGGGTTTGGACACAGGATGCTTCTGTGTCTTCCTTACAGGTATGGCCAATAAGAGAGTAAGGTTTTTAATTTATGCATTCATGCTACATGTGCGTACTGCACTGTGCATACCATTCCGCACTATTCCATATATGCTGTATCTTATTAGGCTGGTTCTCTGGAGAAACAGCACCCATAGGATTGGATAGTTCGACAGTGACCATCTGTTTACTGGAGAGGCTGAGAACTCTGTAGCTGCTCCACTCAAGGAAATGGATGCCTCAGCTCTCTCAATCTGGTGTTGACGGTTTGGAAGATTCCTGGGTAGTCTCTGATACTCAGTCCACGTGGAAAGGCCAAAGAAGCTGGAGTCTGATGTCGGCAGGGGAAAGCAAGAGCATGGGGAACAGAGCTACTCGACGTGAAGGCACACAGGCGAACTGCTTTCCCCTGACACCCTTCCATGTCTGAGCCACCCACTGGGAGACACTGTCCACTCTGAGGGAGAGTCTTCCTTTTGGCATGCCCAACATTGTGTCTGGTTAACTGCAGATCCCATCAAGCTTAAGCATCACACATCCTGTACCATGTACACATGCTGTGTGTGCTTTGCATGGCATAATAAGCCCACTGTCAAGTGACTTATGACACCTGTCTTTGGGGACTTCCCTTCTTACCTGTGGGATTCAGATGTGCAACCCTGAGGAAGAAACCCCTCATGGCACACATATAATCCAATGTTCATGGCATCTTGACTTTGAGTTTGAAACAAAGGAAGTAGTGAATTTCTGTGGGGGAAATCATCACAAATTGAAACAAAGCCCGGATGCTGCCTTTTCCGTAACTCAGTGTTTGAGGAAGGTCCTGGATCTGCCTCTGAAGTCTTATCCTTGTCCCTCACTCCTGACAGCTCTCCTTACCACATATGTACATGGGGTGGCTCAGCCCTTGTCCACAGGCTTTTGTCATTCCAGTTCTCCAAGGAGGAGTCTGGAAGCATTGAGCAACCCAAGGATATTGATTTTTTCCCATTCTTATTCCTTCCTTTGCTGTGCTAAACTTTGGTTGATCAAAGCCAGCAAGATTCTTGCTCTTGCTAACCAGAAATATTTTAAACCTTATCTAGGATGAATTCAATTTGGGGAGACTTTTTTTTTTTTTTTTTTTTTTTTTTTTAAACAGGATCTCATGTAGCCCAGGCTTGCCTCAGGCCTCAGACTTTCTATATAACTGAAGATGGCCATGAACTTTTGTTTCAGTTTTTCTGCTTCTATATCCTGGGTCTTGGGATCATAAGTGTGCACCACTACATCTGATTTATGTGGGCCTTCTGTGCATGCTTATCAAGGATGCCACCCACTGAGCTATATCCCTAGTCTTGGGGGACTTGTAATAAGGTCCAGAGTTTGTTAATATGGCTGATGGTACCATAAGACCCAGGAGAGGATGCAGCTGTTACCCCTCTTGTTACGGGTACTTCCTGCTTTCTCCTTGGAACCAACGTTTAACCACAAAGTAATTTCTTCCAAGGTCTGGGGATTACATTCCCTACTTAAATTTCTCTAGAAAGTATTGGAGAGATAGTCCAGTGGTTAAGAGTGCTTTCTGTGCTGGTGGGAGTGCAAACTTGTACAGCCATTTGGAAATCAATATAGTGATTTCTCAGAAAATTGGGAATCGATCTACCTCAAGATCCGGCTATACCAATCTTGGGCATATACTCAAAGGATGCTCAATCTTACCACAAGATACTTGCTCAACTATGCTCATAGCAGCTTTATTCATAATAGCCAGAAACTGGAAATAATCTAAATGTCCCTCAACTGAAGGATGGATAAAGAAAATGTGGTACATTTACACAATGGAATATTCCACAGCATGTGGCATGGATCTCAAGCTGGACCAGTTGGCCACTCAGAACAATGACATCAGAAAATTTGCAGGCAAATGGATGGAATTAGAAAAGATCATCCTGAGTGAGGTAACCCAGACTCAGAAAGTCAAACATGATATGTATTCAGTTATAAGTGAGTATTAGCTGTAAAGCAAAGGATAACCATGCTATAATCCACAGTCCCAGAGAAGCCAAGTTACAAGAAGGACTCAAGGGGCATGAACGACCCTCTCTGTGAAGGGGAAATAGAATAGACATCATGGGTGGATGGGGGGGTCTGAATGGGGGAGTGGGAATGGGAACGTGAGGGATGGGGGGAGAATGGAGGGAGAGAGTACTGAGAGAAATAACCGGAATAAGCGGACAGTGGGGGTGGGGGGAATCTCAGGGATGAGCTAGAAACCTATGGAATCTATGAGGGTGACCCTAGCTAAGAGCCTGAATCAGCCATCTCCTGTAACCAGGAAAGACTTCCAGTGGAGGGATTGGGACACCAACCAGTCACAAAACCTTTGACCTACAATTTGCCCTGCCTACAAGATGTGCTGGGGTAAAGGTGGTGCAGAAATTGTGGGAGTGGCCAACTGGTCCAGCTTGAGATCCATGCCACAAAAGGGAGCCCACCCCTGACACTGTCTGGAGGGCCAGGACCCAGAGGCTGGACAGCCCAGAGACCTAGGATAGAACCAGACACAACTGGAAAAAAAAGTCAATGAAATGATTCCTAACAATATTCTGCTGTACTCATAGATGGTGCCTGGCCCAATTGTCATCAGAGAGGCTTCATCCAGCAACTGATGGAAACAGATGCAGAGACCCAAAGCCAAACATTAGGCAAATCTAGGGGAATCCTTCAGAAGAGAGGGAGAAGGATTGTAGGAGCCAGAGAAAACCCACAGAATCAACTAACCTGAACTCATGGGGGCTCACAGAGACTGAACAATCAACCAGGGAGTCTGCATGGGTCTGACCTAGGCCCTCTGTATATATGTTACAATTGTATAGCTTGGTCTTCTTGTGGGACTCCTAACAGAGGGAGTTCAGGTGTCTCTGACTCTGTTACTTGCTTTTGGGACCCCTTCCTCCTACTGGGTTGCCTCATCCAACCTTAATAGGAGAGGAGGAGGTGCCTAGTCTCACTGTAACTTGGTATCCCGAGGCCTGCTGATGTCAGTGGGAGGCCCTGCCCTTTTCTGAAGAGAAATGGAGGAGGAGGTGGAGAAGTGAATGGGAGTGGGGAAGAGGGGAGGTGAGAGGGAGGGACTGGCAGGAGTGGGCAGGGAGGGGAAACTGAGGTTGGGATGCAAAAACAAATAAATAAATAATTACGAAAAAGGAGTAAACCAAAACCAAACCAAACCAAACAAACAAACAAAAACAAAAAACACAATGCTTCCTGTTTTTTTTCCAGAGGATCCCAGGATTCAGAAGGGGTGGTTCACAACTGCCTTTGACTCCAGCTCCGGGAGATCTAATGTGCTTTCCACAGACACCTGCACACACATGGAGTACACACCCATAAACACACACATATGCACATTTAAAAAAGATTTCTCTGGATGACCTTTGCCAGCAAACACGTCCCAGAGCTGACAGGAGTGTGTCTGTGTTTCTCTCCAGCACCAGAGTTTTCCACTGTACTGTGCTTAAGGCTCATCTTCAGAGGTTGCCCTACTGAGCTTGGGGTTGCAAAGCAGATACAAACACAGTGTGGTCACCAGAACCCCCCCCCCTCCCCGTTTCCATCCTGTTCTAACACATTGCTAGCTAACGTAGCTGTTCGATTTTCTCCTCCGTAGAATGGGGATGCAGACACTGTCTCCTCTGCAATCACACTGATGTGGATTCCTGGAGGTGACCTCTGGGACTGCAGAGTCACACGGTTAAATCTCCATCTTCCAAGTCTCCCCAAACAGCCATCAACAGTCCAGGAAGGATTCACATAGCTCTGTTTCAGTTCCTCGGTAAAACAGTCACAGTACTCGCCGAGTGCCAACTTCCCTCATTTGTCATTCATTGCTAATTATCAGGTTAGGGACTGTTACTCCAAGTTTACAAGCTCAGGGCTCCAAGTACACAGCCTGTTCTCAGCGTGCTCTCCTATGGAAAGGGGCAGAGGCAGGAATGGGAAGCTGTAAGACCAACGGATGGTTTCCTTACCACAGCACATTGAGTGAAGTCATGGAAGCCACTCCTGTCTTTCTGTAGGTCTGTTCAGAGCAGTTCTACCTCAGACCCACTCATGGAGACAGAAAACCCCACATGCTGCTCTTATCTGGAGACCTAGGCATCCTGCAAGGGGAAAAAAAAAATCAATGAAACATCAAATCGAGCTGCATTCTGCAGCTTACAAATCTCTTTCACATATGAGACCTCATAGAATCTTCACAGTCCATGGGAAGGGATGCTGTGTGCTCACAATGTATTTACTAGAGGAAGAAGCTTTGAAAAGCCACTTGCTACCCTGGATCGGGGTCAGAGGTCAGGTGACTTGTGGGAAGCAGCAGCAGGGCTTGAATCCAGGTCTTACTTCATCTTATCACATAGTCTCATTCACTGAAAAAGGGGTGCTATGAAAATTGACTGGGCCTTTACACGCGTGAGTTCAACTGTCCAGTTGCCATCTTCTGACTGGAAAGTAAGAGTTACTAACAAACACATATCCCTGATTTTTATAGGCTATGTATTGAAAACAAAAAAGCTCAAGGATTTTTTTTAAATCCTGAAACTAGCAGTATTTTATAGAGACAAACCCAGTGGAAAGCTTTCTCAGGCTGGCCTGCCTTACCACACAGGGTTCAACAGTCTGTTACAGGCACTGGAAGATGTCTTTGTAATGTCCATCACCTCACATCACTTTAAAAATAAGAATTTTAATAGTGTTCCCTTTATAGAAAATGCAAATTTAATACAGACACATACATACTTCAGACAATGCTCTAGCTGCATTATGAATGAGTGTAAGGTGAAAATAGTTAAATCATAAGAATGTTCAACATGTAAAGGCTTGAAAATGATCACAACATATATAATTAAATAATCAGGTACTTGCAGACATATGGGAAATGTTCAGAGGTTCAGGACCTTTGAATTTAGACTAGAGAGGTGTGGTACATTGGTGATTATGGCCCAGAACTGTCCCTGCCGTGTTCAATATGATGAATATCTACAAGCGAATTGTATTTTTTTTTAAAGCAAGTTCTAAACAAAACAAAACTCAGCTTTTCTCCATTTTCACAGTAGTGGAGTTTCCAGAAAATTTAGTAGCTATTGGAAATACACAACACATAATTTGTGGTGATGTGTAGGATGGAGATGGGCCAGAGGCTAAGATGGTTTCCGTATTCTCTTTGCCTTTGCACTCACTTGAATTCCAGGGGACACCCTGAATGATGTGGGGCACCCTTGCGTTGAACAGAGCTGCCTCACAACTGTCAGGATGCCTGGCACCGCTGTCCCCTGTCGACTGCATGCTGCCACTTCTCTCATTCCCAGTGATGGCAACAAAAAAAATGCATTTCATTTCAAGGTTTCTCAAAAAACCTTACAATGAATCTACCATGTGACCCAGGTATACCACTCCTGTTTCCCCAAAAGACTCCGAGTCAGTATATCACAGGTGCTTGTACACCATTGTTTACTGTACTGTCAGTCACAAGAGCTAAGTTCCCAGGAGTCCAGCAGCAGAGGAGTGGATAACAAGTGTGGTTTATGTACACAGTGGAGTGTTTCTGGGCATAAAGAGGATGCTGCTTGCAGGAAGGCAGCCATAGCAGGAGACATTTGTAATAATTTAATTTAGTCAGCCTCAGGATGATGAATATTGATGTTTTCTCTCATTTGTGCTCCCTAAACTTTATAGAGATGAATAAAAATGTACATGCATATATGACATGAAATACAGGCTCAAAACTGGAAAGAGGAGGCCAGGGAGGTAGAGAGAGCTGTGTGCGATGTACAGTGATGACTTGTATGAAAATGTCAGTACGCAACACAGTATCATGTTCAATGAATTCTTAGAATGGTCTTAAAAATTACTCCTCCCCACTTCAAATTTCCAAGATGCCCCTAAGCAGTTCCTCCACAGAGGCTCAGGCACTCTCTGAAGCCAGCTGCTCAGGCCTTTCTGTCACCCCGCTGGCGAAAGTACTGGAGGCTTAGCGCCTAAGACATTTTATACAAAATCCCGGTTGTTCTGACTCAGCCAGTGGCCTCCATGGGACATCATCAGACTGTCTGTGATCACAGCTCACGGTGTGCTGTAGTGGGAACTGAACTCCGTAGGAAGCTTCACATCACATCCTTGTCTTAGGCGTGCTACCTGGGCAGCCCACAGCAAGCTCTAGCTAACACTGACTCCTGCTGTATGATCATCTTCCTTCTCTGTTGCTCTGTCTAAAGGATTGAGCTCATTTTTTTTTTTTCCTGGAAAACTAATTCAAAATGTATCGGTGATGAGGGCACATGCACATCTCATCGGTGAAGACAAACCAATGTTTCCCAACCACAAAAAGGGACAGAAGTCCGGGGTTACAGTGGTTCACCATAAGGAGAGGAAGCAGGTGGCCTTCGTAATAGGCCCATAAGATGAACACAGCCAGGACTCCCAGGAATAGTGTGACATCTGTTACTTGAACATAGTCCAACCCCAGACATGGGCGAACACCTTGAGAATAAAAGAATAAATGAAGAAAAAAAAAGCCTCTTCAATAAATTCTGAATTTTTGGACTAAACAGCCCGCATAAAACCTAGAGGGGAGGAACTGTTTTCTCCCCTCTATTGGAGCTCTCCTCCGCAGTTGGACAGTAAGCCCCAGTCTAAACGCTGCCAGGATTCCAGGACGGTCATGTCCGGGGTGAGGAGCCACAGGTGAGGAGGCTGGATCAGGGTCTAAGTCACTTTGTGGTTCTGACATTCTGAGTTCTAACAATATCAGTGCTAAAGACAGAGTTTAACTAGACCTATCTTAGATGCAGGAAGTGATGTCAGGATTGGAGGAAGTAAAGAAGAGGGTAAATAACAATAATGCCAGTGAGAGAGCACTCACTTGTCTCAGTGTTTAATTCCTTTAAATCCTGCTTCAATATTGGATTTATCTCTTATAATTAATAGACAATTGTATTTACAAGTATTTAATGGGTAATTTGTATTGATGTTCCTATGAAACTGTTTGGAACAGAGATTAAACAACTTAATTTTATAAACATCTCAGCCATTCCTGCCTCGTGAGATGCTTTTGTTTTGGAGATTGGATAGCATCCTCTAGATGGCAGTACTAGGACTGGAGGGCTGGTCTGAGGTGCCACAGGCCAGTTTCCAGAACACATACCTCGAGAATTCAACAGTATTCGAGTCCTGAAACTGTCCTCTCCCGTTTGATCAGGCCACTTTGTAGGAAAGCTGGGCCGCCTCTGTACCTCGTATAATCTTCGGCATGGTGGTTACTGACAGCATTCTTACAACCGGCTCTGCTTCCCTCAACAAGGGGAGTCCTCTCTTGGTTCTTTACCAGCTGATGTGGTAACAAGAGCATCTTTACGAAGAAAGGTTTAAATTACAAGCTGTCTAAAAGTAGAAATTAAGCACACTCCCATATGGGCACATTTCTTTGTGGTTCTTAATTTTGGCTGCCCTGGGTCCTACAACTACAGAATTTGTTCTTAGGTGGGACCAGGGCATCAGGAATTTCAAAAGCTGCCCAGAGCATTCTCGACTGTTGCTAAGGTGAAGCTCTACTGTGAGGTCATTCCAGGGGTAGTTGCTCTCTGCATAGTTCACCATTTCTGCCACCCCAGACCCTCACCACAAACCATATTCCTTTACTCAGTTTTGAGTCTGCAATATTCTACCCAGTTCCTAATTCCTTGTTCATTGGGATATGTGGAAGCCCAAAGTGTTCCAATGAATAATTTCTAAAATCCAATGTTTGCTTGTTTGGGAGAAAGAAGGAATAAAGGCAAAATAAAAGGTAAGTAGACATTATCTTTAGGCGTGTTGACCCTAGTAAGTTGACCATGTATTGGTGGATGGCCCCTTATCCATGTATCTATATGGACAGCATTAGTTGGACTCAGTAAATTATTTTTAATAAAGAGAATATGAAGTTGGGAGAGCAGTGTGTGTGTTTGTGTGTGTGTGTATGTGCATGCATGTGTGCACACGCATGTGCATATAAGTATATATGTAGTCTAGGACGATGGGGAAGTGGGGAGAGTGAATATGATTGAAATACATTGTATGCATATATGAAATCTTCAACAAATAAATAAAAAAGGAAAAATAAGCAAACACTGGAAACAAAAGTGAAAAGATAATAGCTTTCTTTCTTTTTTTTTTTTTTAAAGAAAGTACCAGAAGCAATGATTATACAGTGCCTTTTATAATGGCTACTTCCACATTGGTTATTCCAAGACACTTAACCTGTCTTCTTCTCTATAGAACAGTTGATTCCAGACATGCAAACAAACAACACACACTTCCACAAGATATGACATGATTGCTAAAAAACAGGACTTTGCAGGGATGAAAGTGACCAGCACCGTAAGGAAGAACAGAGAGCAGGTGCTGGGTGTGTGTATGTGATAAACCCTCAGCATCTCTGCCTTTGGGCTGAAATGGAAACTGAAGATGGTAAGCTCACCTCAAAGCGTCTGTGACTGTTTTTGTGGGGTTTTGTGTGTCTTCTAGAACTAATCCCATGTCCCCTGTCACCCCCTTTACACCCATTCTGTGCTTCTGCAAATGGACAGCTGGGTTTGTCAAATCCTGTTGTTGCACAGCACAAGCAGAACTCATGAAACCCTGCTGTGGGGTTATCTATTATTTCAGTCAGTGAATAAAAAGGGTGAGGGTCAGATCAACGGTCATAGAAGAATGGCCATTAAAACCCACTTGGTCTTTGTAAAATCAAAACTGGAAGGGAAGCCTGCTTTAGGCCTTACCAAATTTAAATATTACCGCAAACATTTTATAGTTTGAAAACATAGATATAAATTCCTCGGTGTGTAGTCGAATTGCTAAACGGTCTTATTAAATAAAAAACATGGAGCCAGATATAGGGGTGAAAACCTGAGAGGTCAGGGAAATAGGAAAAGCCACAAGCTAACCTCACCTCACCGACACCTCAGTCTCCAAAGAGAGCTACTTTCTGTATATCCACACCTATATGCCTTTCTGTTCTGTTCTCTCATTGGCTCTCTCAGCCCAGCTACATCGTTTCCTCTTCCTGCCCAGCTCTGTCACTTCCTGTCTGTCCACACAGACCTCCAGACCTCTATGGTTAGTGCTGGAATTTAAGGCTTGTGTCACCATGCTTGGCTCTGTTCCCCTGTGTGGCCTTGAACTCACAAAGATCCAGACAGATCCCTACCTCCCAAGTGATAGGATTAAAGGTGTGTGCTACCATTGCCTGACTTCTATGTTTACTTATAGTGGCTGGCTTTTTCCCTCTGATCCTCGGTTAAATTTTATTGGGGGACACAGTGTATTGGGGGACACAATACATCACCACATTGGTTGGAAACAGAGTGAGGGTGACTCAGTTTGGCGGTTTGGTCTTATGATGGTGAGTGTAGATTCTGGAACATAATTACACAAGGACTGGGGAGTGAGGTCGTGAAGCCCAGGTCAATGGCGCCCCAGACGTCCCTTCTTCCTATTCGCTACATTGAGTTCTCTCACTGCAGATTGCTGAGACATGGGATTCCTCCACATTGTAGACTTATAAATACATAAATCAAATTCGAGTCAGTTTCTTGAACTATCACATGGAACAGGAAGCTCTCTCTCTCTCTCTCTCTCTCTCTCTCTCTCTCTCTCTCTCTCTCGTGTGTATGTGTGTCTCAGTTGTTTAATCAGGATCTTTGTAAGCAACTCATAACTTCAATCTCTGATGATAATTTCTATTTGTTGGAACAAAACAGATAGGCTATAGCCCTGGAGCTGGGAACTAGCTTTGATCTTCAGCAAGGTTTGTGAGGAGTCCACAGCTTTTCGGTCTGTTCTGCTCTGTCATCGCCATCTTTTCTTTCTGTGTTTAAGAGCTCACTCACCTTTTTTGGATAGCTGGGCTTCCATAGTTCCTCTTGAGTTAAGCAGCAATGAAATATTTGGGGATTTTTCAGGTTACTGATAGCCATTTTGGTTAATAGTTCTGGTGTTTTCTACACAGAGGAACCCCCTAGAGTGCGTCAGGAAAACCATCATCTTGCCCCTGTGACATCCAGAAGGAACCATGAGCAGGGTCCTGCGAGTGACGCTGAAAGCAGCTAGGGTAGCTCACAGGCTGCTGCTTCTGTGCCACAGCCCACCAGCTCCTGTGACATGTCTTGAGTGCGATGATATCTAGGCACTGTGGAGCTCAACCCCACAGGTGACTCACCATCTCATCTCCACCTGCTGGCTTTGTAAGAGCGCTGAGACCTCCTCCAAAGCGGATGTCAGCTCTTTATTCATTTGTAGTCAGTGTAGGAGGAAGGAGACAAAGTCTCACCAGGTGACTGGAGGGTGGCCTGCAGTCATAGCAGAAGTCATACTGAGGTTCTTTCCTGTCTTGCAAGACGGTAAGTTAGAAAGCCAAGCATGCCGGGCTGGAGAGCAGAGGAAGAGCACTTGCCTGAAAGGCCAGGAATGTAGACAGTAAGGAAGTGAAACCTGCGAAGCCAAGGAGGGTGGTATGGAGTCACGTTTACGAGGAATGATCCCAGTTAACCCTCCCACTAGAGAGCAGAAAGCCTGTCCTGGTTAGAGGAATGAGGAAGCTGTAGGCACTTCCAATCTGATATGTAACCCAGGAGAGCTGTGCAAGAAGAGCGCTCTTCTTCTGCCATGGCCTCGGCCACCCTACAGTCACCTAGGGAGGTTCTGTCACCTTCTCCTCCATGGCATGTCTCAGTTCCCTTCCACTTACTATGCCTTTAAATAAAATAATTATCGCTTTCAGATAGGTGAATCCATGAGTGATGCACCACTTTTTTTTTTTTTTTTTTTTTTAACTTTTTAAAACTATGAAACACCTGGTTTGGATTAGTCAGGAGTCATCTGAGCCAAACTGGTTAGATTCAGAGAATGAAATCAGTGCTAACATTTTATG
>CABHPP010142328.1:20476-47976 GCA_902168425.1 Peromyscus attwateri | reverse complement strand
GACAGACAGCTGTAGCCTCTAGAGACTTCTAACGCTTGTTCTCTTACTTTCTGTTACTGTAACCAAACACCCGGGGTGATTAACTTACAAAGATAAAAGGTGATTTGGACTCACAGTTCCGGAAGTTTCAGTTGATGACTAATGAGCTCTGTTGCTTCGGGCCCATGGTGGGGCAGCCCATCCATCCCAATGGGAGCACATGGCGAAGCAAGATTATATCATAAGCCAAGAAGCCAAAAATAGGAGGGAGCGGAGTTCCACGACCCTCCTTGGGCAATGTCGCCAATGACCCACGGCCCCATTCTCAGATGGTCCACCGCCTTGCAATAGCATCACTCTGAAGACCAAAGCTTTGAGTATGGCCCCTTGAAGGGAACATTCCAGATTCAAATTATAGTTCCCAGTACTTGTGTTGTCAAAAATGGTTGGATCTTACAGGATTGGCCTGAGTGGCTAAGGCTCATTGGTGAGTTTCTCTACTTTTGCTTGATAAAGCAAGCCAATTAGTGCTTTTAAAACTATTTGGCCAAAGCACATAGGGAAATGAGTTACTGTAAAGTTGGGTGGAAATTGGGCTGTTGAGCAGGGCAGGGGTGATGGTGACTCATACTGGACTCAGACACAGGATGATTGCTGAGTGCCAATGACTCCCTCAGGGTTTTCTCAGGTCCTGCATCCCTATCGAGGAAAACATCACACTGTGTCATTCTGGAAGAGTAAAATGACTTAACCAAGGGCCCCCCTAGGGACAGGCAGAACTGGAACTTGAACAAAAGTCATCTCCAAGTCGGGGTCCATCCTTCTCTAGGGGATGCACTAAAACAGGAAGAGATGCACAGTTCCCCCCTGCCAGGACACACTGCAGACTTTGTGCCCTGGTCCAAATTGGGTGATGCTTCGTGTCCTTCTGGCATGTCAGCTATGAAGGGATGCAGAGCTCTGTGCCTGACCTCCTATGCACAATAGTGGAGCTCCTGCTACCCTTTGCAAAGCTGACTGTGGCAGAAGAAAGAAGGGCTTTCCCCAGAAATTTAGGGGATATTCTTTCCTGTTTCTCCACAGCTTTGACAACCACTGGAGAGACAGCTCCTGGGGTCTTTTGCCCTTTGTTCCTTAGGATCTTCAGAGATAGAGGGCATAAACTATGCCCAGGAGCTAGTAAGCCATGTCAGTATTTACCTGAATTCATGAAGTCCATGTTCTAAGAGGGGGGCAGAAGACAGCGGCTGGTTATTCAGCCTGTGTTTTCTAGAATCCATGTGCCGTCATAAGCGACATGTCTTGGGGTTCCTGCCAGGGTCACAGGATGGCCTCAGAGCCCAACCTGTAAACCCCTTATTTCACCCCTCATAGCTTTCTAGCCACTGTTTATTTTTCCTTGACAAAAAACGAAAGCTTGCTCTTCCTTGCCAAGACTCTTACAGAGAAAGCTTTGAAAAAAAAAAGTCTCCTTCTGCAAAATTAATTGAAACTCTCATAAATAACTTTAAAAGGAAATTTAATTTATGTGATGCACCTTAGACTATTAGTTGAGTGAAGTCCTGTGTGTGTGTGTATGTGTGTGTGTGTGTGTGCAAGTGCAAATGTTTGTGTACGCACATAAAGGCCAGAGTTCAACATTGAGTGTCATTCCTCATGAGCAATACACCTTATTTTTTGAGACAAGGTCTCTCAGTGGCCTGGAACTCACTAACTAGGAAAGGACCTAGGGATTCTCCCCTGTCTGTCTACCTAGTGACGTAGTCACAAGCATATGCTACCATGTCAAGGTCTTCTTTTTATCCTGGATGTTCCAGAAAGAACACAGGTCTTCTTATTTACATAAGAAACACCTTATCACCTGAGTAATTTCCCTAAGCCACAAGGAAACATTTCAAAAGTATTTATTATTATTATTGTTGTTGTTGTTATTGTTCTAGGGATTGAACTCAGGTCTCCAGGCTTACACTGCACATGTCTCTCCCCACTGAGGCATCTCACTGGCTCCTACAAGTGAACACATGCTAAATGAAGGACTTACTAGAGGGAACGAGGTAGGAACATGTCCGCTTCCAGCCGGGAGTGCTAAGAAGCATCTGTAGTGCTGAGGAGTAAGTCTTTTGTACACTGCGAAGATGTTCTGCTCTCAGTGGTTTAATCAAGAGTCAACTGGTCAATAGATAGGCAGAAAGAGGATAGGCAGGAGAACCAGACTGAGAGAACACTGGGAAGAAGGAAGGCAGAGTTGCCATCCAGACGCAGAGGAAGCAGGAGATGAATGTGCTGGGCTGAAAATGGTACTGTCACATGGCA
Organism: Peromyscus attwateri; assembly: GCA_902168425.1. NCBI lineage: Eukaryota > Metazoa > Chordata > Mammalia > Rodentia > Cricetidae > Peromyscus > Peromyscus attwateri. The sequence goes on along the minus strand of CABHPP010142328.1, from coordinate 45,684 downwards.
GAGTGTAGATAAGAAATATGGGTTACAAGGACACTTGCTCAACTATGTTCATAGTAGCATTATTCCTAATAGCCAGAACCTGGAAACAGTCTAGATGCCCCTCAACCAAAGAATGGATAAAGAAAATGTGGTACATTTACACAATGGAGTATCACTCAGCAGTAAAAAACAATAAAATCATAAAATTTGCAGGCAAATGGATGGAACTAGAAAAAAAAAACCATCCTGAGTGAGGTAACCTATACCCAGAAAGACAAACATGGTATGTACTCACTCATAAGTGGATACTAGATGTAAAGCAAACGATAAACAGGCTACAATCCACAACCCCAGAGAAGCTAGGTAACAAGGAGGACCCTAAGAGGGACTCATGGATTGCCCTGGGAAGGGGAAGTAGATAAGATCTCCTGGGTAAACTGGGATGAGGGGACGAGGGGAGAGGATGGGGAATGAGAATATGAGGGAATGGGATGGTGGAGTAGCGGGAGGGACAGAGAGGGAGAGCAATGAAAGAGATGTCTTGATAGAGGGAGGCATTATGGAGTTAGGGAGAAACCTGGTCTAGGGAAATTCCCAGGAATCCACAAGGATGACCCCAGCTAAGACTCCTAACAGTAGTGGAGAGGGTGCCTGAACTGGCCTTCCCCTGTAATCAGATTAGTGACTACCCTAATTGTCATCATAGAACCTACATCCAGTGACTGATGGAAGCAGATGCAGAGATCCACAGCTAGGATTTATCCTTATGTGGCAGTGGGACCAGGATTCATCCCTGGTGTATGAGCTGGCTTTTTGGAGCCCATTCCCTATGGTGGGATACCTTGCTCAGCCTTGACGCAGGGGGCAGGGGCTTGGGTCTACCTCAACTTTATTTTTTTATTTTTTATTTTTATTTTTATTTTTTTGGTTTTTTTGAGACAGGGTTTCTCTGTGTAGCTTTGGAGCCTATACTGGGACTCACTCTGTAGCCCAGGCTGGCCTCAAACTCACAGAGATCCACCTGGCTCTGCCTCCTGAGCACTGGGATTAAAGGCATGTACCACCACTGCCCAGCCCTACCTCAACTTTATATGCCAGACTTTGTTGACTCCCCAAGGGAGGGCTTACCCTCTTGGAAGAATGGATGGGGAGGTAGGGTGAGGAGAGTGGGAGGAGGGTAGGGAGGTGGGAACTGTAGTTGGTATATAAAATGAAAAGAAAAATAGCACTAACTGCTCTTCCAGAGGACCAGGGTTCAATTCCCAGCCCCCACATGGCAGCTCACAAATGTCTGTAATTCCAGTTCCAGGGGACCTGACACCCATGGCAAAACACCAATGCACATAAAATAAAAATAAATAAATTAAAAAAGAAATATGGGTTAATTTAAGCTGTAAGACCTAGTTAGTAACAAGCCTAAGCTACCGACTGAGCATTTATAATTAATGATAAGTCTCTGTGTGGTTATTTAGGAGCTGGCTGGCAGGACAGAAAAGTCTGCCTATACTGGTCTATATCTTGTCACCTGTGAAGACAACAAAGATGCTGAAAAATCAAAGAATTCATGCATCCGGTTTACAACCTACACGAAAGTTTTAACCTATCTCCTTTCTCCTTCTCTTCCCCACTTGTCCCATAGGGTAACTATGGTTTAGACAGGCTGCCCATAACACAATCTCACTACATGAACAAACGGATGAAGAAAACTAGAAAGCCAAATTCCTTGTCCCATTTGCCATGCCCAGTGCTGGGGTTACAAGTGTGCACTGCCATTTCCAACATTTCTCAGTGGGTGCTGGGGATCCAAACTCATGTACTTATGCTTGAACAGCAAGCACTTCCTGTGCTGAGCCAGCTCCCAGTCCCATGATCTCCTAAATATTTCTCTAGGATGGTGGACCCAGGAACAAGAAACTCATTGACAAAACACTAATACTGGACATGTAGCAATTTAGACAACTTATTGCTGATATTTCCAGGCACTCTCCTACCCAGAAGATCTCTATTATCTGTGCTGAGAAGCTTGTTTTAAGTTTCATCACACTCTGTAGCAGCTGGAAGACACAGCCTGTGGTCTTTCTCTCATCCTTTTGCTATTTGTCTTAGCAGAACTTCGAGGGAAAGATGAAGGACAAAGTTCCTAAAGAACACAAAGATGAGGATGTTCAGAACTGGAGACAGACATCAGGGATAGCCTTGTATCTCCTCAAAGGATAGTCAGTTGGGGGTGGGGTAGTCTTGGCATCATCAACAAAGCAGAGATCTGGTACCAAATCATTAAGTACCCAAGTGAGTAAGTAAAAGAATACAAGCAGGACAAGCTAAGGAATCCACCACAGGAAACCACTTTATTTACTCTAAGAAACCCAATATGGAGCTGTTTTCCTCTAAGCCTAAACAATTTGTTCTGGTTAAATTATATCAACGACTTCTTTCTTCTTCTTTTCTTTCTTTCTCATGTCTATACTTGGTAAACATGTTAATTCCTTTATGTTCTATAACAAGATAGCAATAGTGGTCATCCTGGAAAGGAAGCTGACATAGTTTACAGTTCCCTTCAGGTGTGTTTACTGGCATAGGAGGACCTCAAGGCCATGAATGGGCCTCAATGTGGAGGGACAGCATCAGAAAGAAGAAAGACAGTATCAGTAAACATCATGGGGCCTTAGAGAAGAGAGGCTTCCCTTTAAAACCTGGAAGGAACTTCACTGAGAGTGGGAACAAGAGAGAGATACCTGAGATACATAGCTGCTATAGGAAAGATGCCAGGGGAGGCCAGAGGAGCCTCTTCAGAGAGCAGTCTTTGGAGTACCTCTCCCAGAAGATCCCCTTACCCCTCCCCGCTGAGGAGGCTCAGAATAGTCCCTGCAACAGGGAAAAATCTGAACTTTTCAGGGCAGTGGAAAGTTGCCCCTCACATGATTTAGTTTAGCACAGCATAAGTGACAAAGGGTGTGAGGGACCAGGTACTGGTTAGAACCATAAGTCAGGGGCTGCTGTTAGGGCCCAGCACAGACAGCTTAACTCTCAGTGTTAGAGAGAGATGCAGAGAGATGTGGCCTGATTCAGGCTGTGGGATCTAGCTGAAAAGTTCAGACTTCTCATGTAATACTCAACATTATGGAAACTGTCACAACCCCTGTCATGAGATACAAAGAACAATGACAGCAACAGGCAGATCCTAAGATGCCTCTCCTTAAATTACTCTGAGGGGCCGGGGAGATGGTTCAGTCAGTAAAATGCTGGCTGTGCAAGCAGAGGACCTGAGTTCAATCCCCACCAACCACGTAAAAGCCAAGCCTGGTGGTCAGTGTTTATAATCCCAGTGCTGGAAGGAGAGGGAGAGAGGGAAACAGGGAAGGAGGGAGAGAGGGAGAGAAGGAGAGAGGTAGACGGAGAGGGAGAGAGAGAGTGCACATAGGCAGCCTGCAGAATCAGCAAGTTCCAGGTTCCAGTGAGAAGCTTTGTCTCAGAACTAAGATGGAGGATGGAGGAGAGTGTTGTGAAGTGCTGTCCTCTGGATAGGACAGGGCTACTGTACTCTGATCTCAGCCACTGTGGCTGCTTGCACAGCATCCATACAAGACTGAGATAGCCCATATTCTAGCACAGATAGGGAAGGGTCTCTCTGAGCCTCATTCCACATTGAGGAGCTATAGGCTGTTCATTCACATCTGCTGGGATACAGAGAATCATTCTTCTCTGAGGGTATGGCTACTGGTGAGTTCCCATGAGCAGGTGGATAGCCCTACAGCCACGTGCATATTGGCAGAACTAACTGGACTCAGTGGGCTGTCAAAAAAAGGAGGAGGAGCAGGAGGAAGAGGTAGAGGAAGAAGGGGAGGAGGAGGAGGAGGAGATGATGATGATGATGATGATGATGATGATAAAGAAGTGATGAAGATGATGAAGAAATTGATGAAGAAGATGATGAAGAAGAAGATGATGATGATGGAGAAGAAGAAGAAGAAGAAGAAGAAGAAGAAGAAGAAGAAGAAGAAGAAGAAGAAGAAGGATCAGCAGAAGAAGGATCAGCAGAAGAAGGTATTGTTGAAAGGGATATGGGAGGAGCTGGTAGAAGGAAACCATATTTCAACTGATACATATTTGAAACTCTCAAGCAATGAACATATTACTATACAAAAAACCAAGATGGGTGGTTTCTAAGGAATGACATCTGAGGGTGAACCTTGGCGCGCGCACACACACACACACACACACACACACACACACACACACACACACATCAAACAAACAAACAAGCAAACAAACCAAATAAAAAACTTGAGGTACAATTGTATGCTCATCTTCAGAGGAAAGAATGAGGTGAGTTTGCGTGTCCCTGAGTTTCACACACAGGACACTCACACAGAACTAGATAATAAAGAGTGTCCTAGTGTTCTCTGTTGCTGCACTAAAACATGGGCCAGAACCAACTTGGGGGAATAAAAGGGCTTATTTGGCTTACAGTTTCACATCACAGTTGATCATAGAGGGAAGCCAGGGCAGGAGCTTGAGGCCAGAACTGAAGCAGAGGCCATGGGGGAACACTGCTCGTTGCCTTCCTCCCCCACAGCTCACTCACCTTGCTTTTTTATACAACACAGAACCACCTGCCCAGGGGTAGTCCTTCCATATAAGTAATTAATCAATAAAATCCCCTTGAAGACTTGCCTACATGCAATCTGATGAAGGCATTCCTTCTGTTAAGGTCCCCTCTTCCCAGATGACTGGGCCTTGTATAAAGTTAACCAAAACTGAATCCGCACAGCGAGTTGGATTCATGTTTTCCAAACTGTCTTCACTACTGTGATGCTCCAAGTACACAGGATAGAGGGAAAGCTGCCCCCCAAAATGTAAGAAGGAAAGAGCTAGAAGTTTATTATATTGTGGCTTTTATTAATTCTGGGCCTGTTTTAATATGAAAACAAAGTTGGAATTGCGGGGGGAGGGCATTGCAACAGGCTGTGCCGTTTCTATAAAACATCTTCAAGTATCTACCTGTGGCTGTGAAAGTCAAGACTTCACTTATCAGTAAGGAAGACTCCAAGGCCACGGGAGGCCTAAGTCATGCCGTTACCTTGCAGCCAGTTCAGGAAGTGATTCATGAATGAATTCCCAGCTGAGCGGAACGTATTTGGTAGGGCTGGAACATTTTCGAATCTAGCTTCATCCCAAAAGCTCGTGGCCCAGACACGCGGGTGACACGGCCCAGACCCACACATTTACTCATTCAGCAGCATTCACTGAGTTCCAAGCTTCGTGAAAAGCACAGTGCAGCAATAGAGAAGGAGTTGGACCTCAGAGTAGCAGAGGCTTAATGGATGTTGTCAGTAAACAGCAGGATGGACTAAGGCCAGAAGGTTTTGGAAATGTCACTTAGCCTTGCCTTGACTGGTAAAAGTTCCTTTTCAAAGTCAACTTTCCCCAACCACTGGCAGATGTGATTGGAAAGGCTGATGGTGTCGACCAATCATCGCTCAGATTCTCATTCAAGGATTCAGAAGCATCTGGCTTCTAACCCTCTCCCACTTAGAGCATTGTTTGTGTTCTTCGTCTTATTATGAAAAGCCAATGCTTTACTAATGGCCAAAATATTTAAGTTTTAAGGCCAGGTAATGAGACTGCGCAATAACTTGTTTCCTCCAATTTAAAAAAAAATTCTACTTAAGTTTCCTTGTCATTTTCATGCGACTTCTGATTGTCACGATAACTCTGGGACAATGATTAATGGAGTTGTATAGCCGGTGCCAAATGCATGTCAATATAACTCAGGAGCGTAAGGAAAACCGAGGAAGCACAGCAGGCCACTGCCCTGGCCAGGATGTTCCCAGCATGCTTGGGTACCTTGGTTGGTGGCCTCTTCCATCTCTGCTTCATTATACACATGCTCTGTGACTCTCAAGTACAGAACTGTATTAGGCAGGTAACCCACAAAGCCAAGTGCTTCTTTTTTTTTTTTTTCTTTTCTTCTTTATTTTATTGTGACCCTAGGGATGCTAGAACCCAGGCCCACATGCATGCCTGGCAAATGCTATATGAATGAACTATTTCACCAGTCCTTCACCCAAGTGTCTGCAATGACAGATAAAATCCAGGCATCTTAGTCATTAAAGGATAAACCTGAAGGCAATTCTGCCTGCGCCCTTTTTTCCCCGTGGATAGCACGTTCATGGCCCAAGTACTGCCCTTCCCCACCACACTGGCCTCAGAGTTCTTTCTCAAGGATTCTGAACTGAGTAATCTCAGAGTCCTCTCCAAACACTGAGCTGTATTAGTTTGTTTTCTGTTGTTAACAACATAGTAAGTTATGAAGAAGCATAATTTTGTTGGGTCAAAGTCTAGACAGCATAGAGAGGTGTGTGGTAATGGCCTTCTTGCTGACGTGGTAAGAGAGAGGGTGTTTATGTGTCTGAATGTCTTCTGATCACTTTCCCTCTTCTTCTGAAGCCACCAGGATTCACCTGAGGAGGTTTCAGTCAGGTGACATTACTGAAACCAAGTCTCTTTCGAAAGTCCCACCTCTACATAGCACAGGCAGAGTAAAGTTTACCCTCTGAGTGCCCCTCAATGGGGACTAAACCTCATTGGATACCTAGTTGTTGTATGACACTTTGTCCTGGATCATAAAAAGAAACCATCTTGGGTGTTTCTGGGTACCTATGGCAACCAGAACAGGACAATATAGTGGCAGTCAGTTCTATGGTAATGGAGTTACCGATCCTCCCTAGGGTCAGGAGACCCTCACCTGAGATTCCAGCTATCACTCCTTTCCCAGCTTCAAGTGATCTTGAGAAATGCTTGAGTATATAAGAAACAGCTGATTAAAAGCAGGACTCTAGGTTGCAGCTTCCATGAGGTCACCATCCATATTGAGATGGGACTTTGTGGTGATGCAGTTATTTGGGCATACCCATATTATTTTAAGTGACCTCTGACCTATGTGCTACAGGAAAGCTTAACAAGCTCATCAGTCTAAAAGTTGGACATTGATGAAACCATACATTGGTTTGTTGATGGTGCCCATCTGGGGCAATTGGATGGACATGTGCATCTCCTCAGAAAGAGATAACACAGTATCAATCGATAAACAACCCGTGGCATCCTCCAGGTTCAATGGTTCAAGAGATGGAAGCTACCCTGCTTGTGACTACACTCTGATTTCAGGTCCCTTGCAGACTCTGCAAGCCACAGTCACTCTATAGATGCAGGAAATGTTTTGTAAGCTCTGGACTTCCTACAGCAGAGAGGTAGAGTACACTGGTCTGCTTCCTCATGGGTCAGACAGCCTTCTGGAGCTGCACATCAAACACACACCAAAGGATGCATGTTTTATAATACGTGCAAGAATTACTTTTCAAATGAGATCTGAGAGAGGAATAGCCAAGGGATTCCAGGTGGAGATGTGGGGAGGGTGGAATTCAGGAAGACAGAACAGAGGGTAAAGCCCTCAGAACCCAAGGAAGGCAATGACGGGGTGAACACCGGCCACTGAAATGGCAGGGGACACTACAAGATCAGGAGACTGGAAGGACACACTATCTTTCCCAATAACGCTCCCTACTGAGATCCTATCTATCCTAAAAACTCAACGAAAACGCCCCTTCTCTTTCCTCTTTCCTGGGAAAATGTATTAAAGCAATGCTGCCGGACACTAGGGATTTTGTCAGGTTCAAACAGTAATGCTACAGTCAGTGATTAAAGAGAAATTAAATAGTAAGAAAGGGGGAAATGTGCACAAATAAGAATTTAAATCATCAGTCTCATCCATGACGAGCCCCAAAGCCAATTATTAGCGTCTTTGGTTTCTCTCGCTTCTGGCGGTCTTGGGCCTATGGCATCAGAAAGCAAGGTCCGGTGGAAACATCTCGTGGTTCAAGGTGGTTGCTTTCCTCCTTTTGTGCGGACTCTCTGCTTCCTGTTGTTGAGTCAAGGATGCTACCTCAGGGCACAGAGCCGGTGTTGGGGAAAATGAAGAGCTTTAGAAGATATCTGGAGGCAGGTGGTTGGGAACAGAGCGGGGCAGTGATGGGTAATAGCACTGTGTTTTCTTGCATGCTTCAACAGACAACCCTCACTTGTGCCTCCCGAGGAAAGCTTGTATAAAAATTGCTTGACTGAGCAATCATCTACAAATTGGACTTGGTGTGTGTGTACGTGTACTGACTGAGGCAGAGCCACCTGGAAGGAGTCTTCTACAGTGGGGCTGTGTGTGCATCAGTGATCACATTTCCATGGAGGGGTCGATGGCTAGGAGGAGCTTGATACGCAGTCTCACATAATCGCTGTCAAATCTAGAACAGAAACAAAGCAGCCAGCCACTCTGGGCTGTGAACAGAATCAAGGGAAAGATACTTTTCCCTCCTGGGATCCAGTAGAAATGAAGTCATACAACGCCCACCACTGCCTTGGTCAGGGTTACTATTGCGGTGATAAACACCGTGACCAAAAGCAACCTGGTGGGGAAAGAATTCATTTGGCTTATGTGTCCACATCACTGTTTGTGGTGGTTTGAAAGAAAATGGCCTCCACAGGGAGTGACACTATTGGGAGGTGTGGCCTTGTTGGAGTAGGTTGGAGGAAATATGTCACTGGGGAGGTGGACTTTGAGGTCTCATATATGCTCAAGCCACATCCAATGAGATAGACCACTTCCTGCTGCCTACGCAAGATGTTGAACTCCTAGCTACCTCTCTAGCACCCTCTCTGCCTGCACACCACCATATTCCCAGCAGCCATGTGCCCCGCCACAATGATAATGGACTAAACCTCTAAAACTGTAAGCCACCACCTTAATTAAATGTTTTCATTTATAAGAGTCCCTGTGGTCATGGTGTCTCTTCTCATTAATAGAAACCCTAACTAGGACAGAAGTTGGTACCAGGGCCTGGGTATTGCTGTGATAGGCCCGACCATGCTTTTGTTTAGGGGAGTTTGGACTTTGGGAGTTTGGGTTAGGAAAGCAGTGGAATGCTGTTGGAGAACTCTGCAATTAAGGTTCCATCTCATCATGTCTGGATCTCTCTGAGCTTGGTACAAAATGGAGAATGCCCTTTCTCAGCAGGACTCCCTTTCTCTTTCCATCATGCTCACAGCCTTCTGGACCCTGTTCCTCTCTTCTGTTCCCTTTGCCCTCATGGACTGGTGGCCAATGACCCATGAGGAAAAGGGAGACCTGCAGAATGCTTTAAGCACTGCTTAATGGGCCATACCAGTAGAGGCATGGAAGACAGAGGTGCTGAGTGTTATTGGAACTGTGAGGGCCTGGCTCAAGAAGTTTCAGAGGAGAAGAATTTTAATATGTTGCCTAGAGATCTTTCATGTGATATTTTGGTGAAGAAAGTGGCTGCTTTTTGCCCTTGTCTGAAGAGGCTAAAGGGAAGAGGTTGGACTAATTCTGTTGGCAGAGGAACTCTCAAAACAGCCTAGTACAGACTCTGTCGTGTGGTTATTAGTGTTAACTCTGATGAAGATTTATAATGAAAAGGAGCAAGCTGAGCAAATAAAAGTACAAAATGTACAGCTTGAGAAAAGGGTCACCAGGGAGTGGAATAGAGCTAAATCCTGTGTTAAAGGAGATAAAGGGATTCAGAAATGGAATAAAGGGAGTGGTGACCTCAGGGCAAGATCCCACCCAGCTAAATTTACAACTTGTGAAAAGGAATTAAAGAAAAGCTTAGAGCCAGGTATGGTGGTTCAGGCCTGTAATCCCAGCACTTGGAAGGCAGAGGCTGGTGGATCTCTGAGTTTGAGGCCAACCTTGTCTACAGAGAAAAGTTCCAGAACAGCCAACCTTAGGCAGTGAAGGAAATCACAAAAAACAGAAAGCTAGTGAAAATGAAACTGAAAGATCTCTGAGTTCAAGGCCAGCCTGGTCTACAGATCCAGTTTCAGGACAGCCAAGCTTAGGCAGTAAAGGACAGAAAGTTGGTGAAGATGTAACTGAATGAGGGAGCCATGTTCCAGGCCCAGTAAGCAGCAGGACTTGGCAGCTTTGGCCACGTGGTTCTAGCTTTGAAGTTAAGTATAGAAGAAATGGGTTATAGAAGTTGCCTCTGTGCCTAACGAAACCACTGAGGTCAGGCATGTGTCAGGGGTGTTCCTGAATGCAGACCTGGAGAGACCATTGCATGAAGTTGTGAAGTTGAAGCCTGGATTGTCTTGGAGACCCTAAGATGTTAGAGATGCCAGAGCCATGGGATACCTGCTGAGGAGAGCTGCTAACAGGGAGTGGAACCAGCCCAAGAGAAAGAAGTGTGTTGCAGACCACAAAGCTGAAAGGAGTTGGGGCTCTGAAGAGCACTTAGACATGGAGACGCAGAGTTCAGAGTTTGCCCAGCTGGTTTTCGGTCTTGCTTTGGTCCAGCATTTCCTTGCTGTGCTCCCTTCCCTGTGTTTTGGAATGGTAATGTATATTCTGTGCCATTATATGTTGGAAGTATGTGATTTTTTTTAAATAGGGGATTACAGTTAAGAGATTATTGTTTTTCTGTCAGCGTAGTGGCCATACCTGAATCTACTGATACTTTAACTACAGTCTGGACCCTGCAGCCCTGCAGTCAGCACCCTGACGCTCAGACCTCAGCTTGATGGATTTCTGATCCCAGTTACGGTAACGGGCTCGTTGTGGCCTGCCAATTGTAGGTTTCAATTATGTCTCTATCGTTCTATTTAGTTGTGCATCTCTCTATTAGTATCCCTGGATCTTCTGTACTCTCTACGACTAATTCTTGTCAACTAGTTGCTGGTTCTATCCCTTGATTCAAGGTTAATTTTGTTAACACCGTCTTGGAGTTTCACAATGCGATCAAGTATCTCACAACAAGAGATTTTGTGAATCTCACAAGAGACTTTGAACTTTGGACTTTTAAACATTGTTGAGACTGTGATAGACTATGGGGACTTTTGAAGTTGGACTGAATGCATTTTTGCATTATAATATGGCTACAAGTCTTTGGGGGCCAGGGAGTGGAATGTGGTGGTTTGGGAGAAAATGACCCCCAAAGGGAGAGGCACTGTTGGGAGGTACAGTCTTGTTGGAGCAGCTGTGGTCTTGTTGAGGTAGTGTGTCACTGTGGAGGTGGGCTTTGAGTTCTCATATATGCTCAAGCCACGCCCAGTGAGTCAGACCACTTCCTGTTGCCTGTGCAAGGTATAAAACTCTTCGGCTACCCCCCAAACACCACCATATCCTCAGCAGCCATGCTCCCTGCCGTGATGATAATAGACTAAACCTCTAAAACTGTAAGCTGCCACCTTAATTAAATGTTTTCCTTTATAAAAGTTGCTGTGGTCATGGTGTCTCTTCACAGTAATAGAAACCCTAACTAAGATACTGTTCACCAAAGGAAGCCAGGACAGGAACTCAGACAGGGCAGGAACCTGGAAGCAGGAGCTGATGCAGAGGTTATGGAGGAGTGCAGCTTACTGGCTTGCTCCCCCTGGCTTGTTCAGCCTTTTCTCCTGTAGAACCCAGGATCACCAGCCCAGGGATGGCACCACCAACTATCATTTGGGCCCTTTTCCTTTAATCACTAATTAAGAAAATGCCTTAAAGCCAGATCTTATGGAGGCATTTTCTCAGTTGAGGTTCCCTCCTTTCAGATGACTCTAATTTATGTCAAGTTGAGATAAAACAAACCAGCACAATCATCTTGAAGGACACTTCAAAGAAACTTCTCCAACTACCCATCCTGCTGGATTAGAATGCTCCCAGATCAAATACACTACAAACTACTATAATATTTGGCTACCACAATTCTCTATATTATATTTTATAGGGTATCTTTTCAGTGTTAGCAAGAACCAGGATAAAGAACAAAGATGCAGAGAAGTAATGAGTTCTTAGGACAGAAATAGGCAAAATATGGTCCAAGAGCTAAATCTGGTCCACATGTATTTTTACATGGCTTTATCTATTAGTGTATGATCTGACCATTTGCAAAACAGCTTAATGGCTCCAGGGTCATGGTGTTCACCTATCTGATGTGTACGCAGAGAGGAAAGAAGAAAGGATTTTTATACTCTTAGTGGGAAGGCCCTGATGTACAGGGTAGAGAGAAGTGATAATGTGGAGGGAAGATCATGAGTTATTTGTAAGTTTGGTCAGGTGACACTGATCTGGAAACCCCCAAAGGATGATGTTCAGGAAGATACCCAAGTGTAGAGCTTGATTAATAGTCAGTGTCCTAGCATCGGGCCTCATTGGTGTTCAAAAATGCTTTCACTGGTCTGTTGACAGAATTCCATGAAGAATTTTTATTCTCATTCTTCATCTTAATGGAAAATATATATGTTTATGGGGACAGAATACGGAGAATAGAAGAGAATAGAATAGGTGTGTTTATATGAATGAATTAGTTATTAAAGGGCATTACCACTGATCTATATCCCCAGCCTACTACATTTCAATTCAGCTTGCTTTGGTTCTTGGTCAACTCAGCTATATAGCAAACAGAGTAACAAACTCATGTTTCTATCCTCCCTAAAATATGAAAACGTGAAGACCTACATTTTGTTCCTTATATTAACGTTCACTATTGATACGTCAGATTAATCATTGCTGTACACTGGCAGAGGGTATTTTTATCCAGGCAATTGACACATAACTAGGTGAATGGCAGTGCCATGGTTTTCCCAAATGTGTGCGTTAGAATCTCTGAAGCAACAGCTTTGAGGACAGGAGGTATCTTGGTCACAGGGCCTCTTTCCTCATATATTAATGCCACAGTAAAGTAGGCTGATGGGAAAGACCTCGTCTTTCTTCTTATGTTTGTCACCTAAATGCATGGTGTTCCTTCACTCCAGTCTACAGTTAGTTGCTCAAGATTTTCCCTCTTCTTAACCTTGCTTCCCTTGCATGGTTGGGAAGCCTACGCAGCATGCAGACTTTGGATGGGCAAGCAGTGCTTTCCCTACTGTGGTTTACATATACCAACTTTATTGCCAGCATGTTCAGTGGCTAACGAGTGATTTATGGTTCCATATCTCAGAACAAACATTTCTAGAACTGTCTTCCTGATATCTGGATCCCGGGGCATGAACAGAGTTGAGAGAAATGAGGTTTTCTGGTATTGTGCGAGCATCATTTGTAAACTAAAAGCACACCCTACTCCTCCTCTTCTCAGGCTAACTGAGGACATGGAGCCTTTAGTCCTTGCCGTCGCGCTGACTGTCATGGAGCACAGCCCATCCTTCCTTACCCATCTCTTTCCAGTAGAGCAGAAGCTATCCAGAAACAGCTACTTTCTAAAGTCAAAAGCTTACGTTTACTATTTATCTTGTGTATGTGCCCATACTCTGTGTGCCAGGCATGCCATGTCATACATGTGGTGATCAGAAGAGTCACTTCTCTCCTCCCACCATGTAGATTCCATGGATCAAACTCAGTTCACCAGGCTTGGTGGCAGGTGCCTTTACCCACTGAACCATCTCACGGGCCCAGGAGTACATATTTTCTTATTTGCTCGCCAAGTGCCTGGGCCTGGCGTAGTGCTTGGATTTTACTAAAAGTTCAGGAAATGTCTGTTGAATATGTGAAAGAATAAACATTGGTTGCTGGAGATTCAAGTTTGATAGGAAATCTAAATGAGCCTAACTAACAATCAGTCAGCATCGCCTCTCTGGGAAGTGTGCAGGTTTCCACTATGGCTATGAAATCCTGTCTTCTGGACATGACATGGCCATTGCATGCATCAGCTCACAGCAGTTGTGGTTACATGCACAAGACTAAGCCAGTTAAAAACTCCAGCTTGGATGAAGGAGGGGCTTATGAGGCACCACCTCTAGCTGAAGAGCTATTGGCAGTTGATGGGTACTAAGAATCATTTTCCTTTGCGTGTGTGGCCACTGGTAGGTTGCTTGTATATCAGTGGGTGACCCCACATCCATGCATATCTGGGCTGCTCTAATTGGAAACAGTTGAATAAAAAAATTGACATGAAGTTGGGCAGTGGACCTGTTGGGATCCTGGGGAATTGGAAGGGCAAATGAGGGTTGGATATGATCATAATACATTGTATACCTGTATTAAAATTTGAAGGCATTTCGAAACCCGTAATTAAAATAAGATTCTGGCATGTTACTCTTTAGTATAGACATATAGTTGCAAATACACTATGTCCCTATGATGGTTTGTACATTGTCTTGCTTTGTGCTATTCTTTTTTTTTTTTTGGTTTTTCGAGACAGGGTTTCTCTGTGTAGCTTTGCGCCATTCCTGGAACTCACTTGGTAGCCCAGGCTGGCCTCGAACTCACAGAGATCCGCCTGCCTCTGCCTCCCAAGTGCTGGGATTAAAGGCGTGCGCCACCACCGCCCGGCGCTTTGTGCTATTCTAATGAGCTCTTGACTGGCATGCATTGTCACCTTGCCTAACAGCTAACCCCTCTCTCTTCCTGAACTGAGCAGGATCCTTGCTCTTGGCTTTCTGTCCTGGAAAGTAACTGATTATAAGTTTGAACTCTTACCAGCGAAAACAAACATAGTCATTTATAAGCTATTGGGAGTGTGCTCTGCCCACATGCCCCCAGAGACACAGGTCCACTTCTCCCCCAAGGTAGCCTCTACAACCTTGCCGAGTCCAGAAACTCAGGCTGGATTGGGCAGTTCTCCTTCCTAGAAACTTATCTTTGAGATTCATCTCTGCTGGGTTTTGCTGGATTTCTTTAGGAAGGAGAAACAATGGGGTCAGTGTCTTTCCCATGAAATGGAAAAGCTAACTGACCTGCTTGGGAGGAAAGGGGAATTAGGAACTCAAATGAGAGGAATAGAATAAGCGGATGTATATGTCAGAGGTAACAGACAAGACTTGCCCCTTTCTAGTCTTCCTCTCCCCGCTTCCCGTGTTTGCAGGCACACGTGTGCATATACGCGTGTATAAAGAAGAGTTCGTATGTCCGAGGACAGCCTCAGCTGCCATTCCTCAGGAACCTTACACCTTATGTTGAAGACAAGGCTTCTCATTGGCCTGGAACTTCAGGTTAGTTGGCCAGCAAACACCAGGAATCTGCTCATCTCTGCTTCCCAGGCAGTGGGATTACAAGTAGGTGCCCTGTCCTTGGCTGTTTACAAGGGATCTTCAGATCAAACTCATTGTTGGAACAGGAGCCTGAACCTTTAGACCAGATCCCATAGCCTGAAACAGGACACCCCTCTCTGCACTCTGCAGCTCTCTCTGGGACAAAGAGTTAAGGCGCTGTCTCTTAGGTGGTGGAAGAGCAGCCTGTGATTATTGTCGGAACTGGAACCCGGACACTCCATGCTCTTGGTTATTGACACTTATGTTGAACTAAGTCATGTGATGCGAAACTTCCCGTCACCTCTAAAAGGTTATAAAAAGTCAGACCTTCCCTTGCTCTTTGGTCAGGAGACTCCTAGTGGGTTTTCTTGGAGGGGTGTTCTGAACACTGCTCTTGAAGAGGCTCCTAGGCCCCCAATATCACGCCCTGCATTCCTCTCGTGGCAGCTGTTTCTCCCTCCTTATCTTTCTCTTATTCCCACTCTTAATGGAGGTCTTCTCCAGGCTTCAGGGAAAGCCTGCCTTTCCCTTTAACATTCCAGCGTTTTAGATCTCCTCAATTTGTATTGTTTCTGTGTGATGCACTCCTTCCCACCTTGAGGCCCTGTCGCGGCCTCAGGCTCCTTTCATTCTAAGAACCCTGTGGAAAGGAAATGTGTTAGCTTCCTTTGTGGACCAAGAGCTCCTGTTTTATTTCTTCCTCTTTTACTGCACATGCTTGGGAGGCAAATGTTTTCTAACTGAACCATTTCCCTAGACCTCTAGTTCCAATTCCTTTGGAGACCTGGATTAGCCAGGATTGCTTTGATGGAAAGCAACAGATGCTTAACCTGAACTGACGTAAGAAGAAAGAGAAGAAAACCATTGTTTCTTCCACATAACAAGAGTTCAAGGACAATGCCTCACACAGCTTGGTGAGGGACATACTCCATGTTGTCAGAATCCTGCCTTTCCCTCAGGCTCTCTTATATTAAGTTTTGACTTAATTCTCTTCCCTGTAGAGTTTTCTTCATGCCACAGAAAAGCCAGCTATTTACAGCGGTTAGCTGAATGGTTTCAACTCTATGAGGCATCAGGTAAGACAGTTTTCCCTTCTAGTTCTGTCTGAACATTTCAAGATTGCCCTGGTTTACTTTCTTGTATTTTATCTTATTTGTCAACTTGACACAAGCTAGGGTTGTCAGGAAAAGAGGTCTCAATTGAAGAAACGCCTCTATTGGATTGTTTCAGAACGTTTTCTTGATTGCTAATTGGTGGAGGAGGGCCCAATCCACTGGGGGGAGTTAAAAACGGGAATTGAGCAAGCCAATAATCAATGTTCCTCATGGCTTCTGCTTTCAGGTTCTGTCTCCAGGATCCTGCCCTGACTTCCCTCAGAGATGAACTTGTAAGCTGTTAAGGTGAAATAAACCATCTCCTCAAATTGTTTGTGATCACAACATTTTATTAAAACAACAGAAACCCCAACGAAGACAAAGGTAATGCATCACTTTGAAATACATGCTCATGACCAGATGTTGTGATGGTTGGTTGGCCTTGAGCCACGTGATGCCAGGCTCTGAATTCCATTTAAAGGTCATGATCCAGCTGGGTGGTGGCGCACCCCTTTAATCCTAGCACTCGGGAGGCAGAGGCAGGCAGATCTCTGTGAGTTCGAGGCCAGCCTGGTCTACAAAGCGAGTTCCAGGAAAGGTGCAAAGCTACACAGAGAAACCCTGTCTCGAAAAACCAAACCAAAAAAAAAAAAAAAAGAGTGGTGGTGAGCAGTGTCCCAAAGGAACAGGAGAAAGGGGTCTGAACAGGCAGAGCTAATGTTTCTCCATGCTTTTCCTCACCCTCATCCAGATTTCTGCACTCCACCCTTGGTCATTCAGGGTCTAATAGCTAGTGTGATTCTTCCCCCTGCCCCCCAAATTATATATGAAGTAATGTCTCTTCTTCCCTGCTTAAGACCACTGATAGGTTTTAAAAAAAAAGTCTTCCCAAATAGTTGATGGGTACAGAACATGCTATTCTAAAATATGGCACCTAATAATAATTCATTCTTAATCTGAAGAGATTTAAAAAGTAGCAGGTGGAAGCCCTGGGAGGCAGCTTGGACTTAACACAACATAAACAAAGCACCAAGGTTCATCCACAGAACCATAGAAACTGGGGAGGAGGAGGTCTTTAATTTAGCCCAATAAGTCTTATTTCAGATTAAAAGAACATTCATTTGTTTGTTTATTTTTAAATTATCTATATAACTGTGTGGGTATGCGCACATGAGTACAGGTGCCCACAGAAAGCCAGAAGAGGGTGTTAGAGTCTTAGAACCCCTGGAGCTGCAGTTACAGTATTTGTGAGCAGCCTGACATTGGCATTGGAATTCAAACTGAGGTCCTCTGAAAGAGCAGTCCTCACTCTTAACCACTGAGGCATTTCTTCAGGCCTCACTTCAGATTTTTGACCAGCAGAATCACAAGATAATAAAACTATTGTTTTAGCTAATTCGTTATATCAGAAACCAGAAAATAATATACATTGCACTGGTATTTATTACACAGAGAATAAAATACAAATTACAACTTCCTGCCCTGTGGACATGGCTTGTATTTCTGGCTCTTTCTTCCCTTCTCTGCTCCCTTCTTCCTTGTCCACTACCCTTCAGTCCTATCGTAGCCCTCAAATGGTCACCATGAGTTAAATATGGACATAAAACCATTGAAATATAGGTAGTGCAATGAAGCTTGATTCAAAATTCAATTAAATTTGAAAAACCACATAAATGGGCTTAAAGACAAAAGTCACATTATCATCTCAATAGGTCTAGAAAAAGCCTTTGACAAAATTCAACACTGCTTCATGATAAAAGTCCTAAAGAGAGTAGGACTAGAGGAAACCCATTTCAACATGACAGAAGCTCTACATGGGAAACCCACAGCCAACACCATCCTTAGTAGAGAGAAACTTGAAGCAATCCCACTGAAAACAGAAGGAGGCAGGGCAATCACCATTCCTGTTCTTTTTCAGTGCTGTGCTCAAAGTACTAGCTGGATCAAGAAGGCAAGCGAAAGAAATCAGAGGAATACTAATAGGAAAAGACGTCAAACTCTCTCCATTTGTAGATGACATAATATTATATATAGGAGATCCCCAAAATTCTACCAGGAAACTTCTAGAAATGATAAAGAAATGCAGCAACATGGCAAGATACAGAATTAACTTGCAAAAACCAGTAGCTTTTCTGTCTACCACCACCAAATGTACAGAGAAAGAGATCATGGACACACTCCCTATAGCCTCAAAATAAAATATCTAGGACTAAACCTAGCTAAGGAGGTGAATTAGATCTACCATGTAAAATTTAAACTCCCAAACGAAGATAGAGAAAGACACTAGAAAATCAAAAGACATCTCATGCATTGGTAGAATTAATATGGTAAAAATGGTGATTCTACTAAAATCCATTTATTGATTGATGCTATTCTACTCAAAACCCTCATCTCAGTCTTCACAGAAATAGAAAAAAAAAACTACCCTAAAATTCATGTGGACCCACAAAAATACCTGGATAGCCAAAACAATTCTGGCAAGAAGAGCAGCGCTCAAGGGCCTACCAGATCTTAAGATGTAGTACAGAGCCATTGTAATAAAAACAAAATGGTATTGCATAAAAACAGACATGTAGACCATCGGAACAAAATCGAAGACCAAAACATGAGTTCATATAACTTCAGCCATTTACTATTTGACAAAGATTCCCAAAACATACACAGGAGAAAATTAGCCACGTTCAACAAATGGTTCTGGGAAAACTGGATGTCCATGTGAAGAAGAGTGAAAACGTACCCGTATCTGTCACCTTGCACAACACTACCTCCAAATGTATAAAAGACCTAAATGTGAAACCTGAAATATTGAAACTGCTAGATTAAAAAAAAAAATAAGCAGTGCCCTACACGATACGGCTAGAGGAAAGGCCTTTCTGAATAGGACTCCATTTGCCGAAGGAGTAAGTCCAACAGTTGACAAATGGGGCTTCATAAAACTGAAAAGCTTCTGCACAGTTAAGAAAACAATTAACAGGGTGAAGAAGCCAAAGACAGTAAGAGAGTCTTTGCCAGGTATACATCTGATTAAGGATTAATATTCAGAATATATAAAGACAGAGTCAAACAAACAAACATGACCAACTCAAAAAATAGGCCTGGGCTCCTAACAGAGAGTTCTTAAAATAAAATAGAAGAAATAAAAATAGCTAAGAAATATCTCAGAAAGTTTATGTCCTGAGCAATTAGGGAAATGTAAATCAAAACCACTTTGAGATTTGATCTTATCAAAATCAGAATGGCAAAAATCTCTATTCACAATAACTAGAAAGTAGAGACAGTCTAATGTCCTTCAACTGATAAATGGATCATGAAAATGTGGTACATGTACATTATGGACTACTACTCAGCTTTTTAGAAAACTGGAGCCGTGAACTTTGCAGGTAAATGGATGGATAGAAAAAAATCATACTGAGTGAGGTAACCCAGACCCAGAAAGACAAACATCACAAGTTCTCATTCAGCTAAGGTTCTTAGCTCCAAATCTTGAGATGTGAGTTCATAACCTGGAGAAACTGCAGAAACCAGGAGAGTGAAAAAAGGGACCATTGTGGAGGGCAATAGAGAGGGCAGCTGTAGGGTGTATGCAGGTGATTTGGAAGAAGAAATGGGAAAATTGGGGGCTTTAAGTAGGAAGGGAGAGGGAGATAAACACAGAAGGAGGGAAGAGGGTTAAAAAAAACCAAGGTATCTGAAAAAGTCATGAGGAATTATACTATCAACTCTACCTAAAAATACTTATATATGTCTGTATATAGATAAATAATTAGATGAAAATCTCCCATCTAGGCTGATAATACTCCCTCCTCCCATACCGGGAGCCATAGACTATCTCACAAAGATCCCAACACCAGGCATGAGAAGCCCTTTTTTGAATTGTTGGCTAGGGTTGTCCACGAGACTCACAAAACATTATAGGCTATTGTTCTTGATGTTGGTTTTCCCTAGAGGTGGAAAGTAAGCACCTGTTGCTGAAGACACCATTTCCTTCAAACATATGGCTCAGGAGTTCCTGAGCTGGAACTGACCTGAACGCCTCCTCCCTGAGGACTAGCTTGCATAGTACCAGAAGGTGCCGTGCAAGCTTCCAAAGGAGGAAAGCAACCAGTAGTCCTATCCAGCTATGATGCCTATGAACCACAACAACAACCTGTATGGCACTATAACCCTAAGAATACAGGAGTCGTATGCATACCTTCATGATAACCTAACTGAACTGAACTTAAGACCTGCTCAACGAGAGAAAAATCCTGCATAGTACTGGAAACCCTGACAACTGCCCAGGGCTAGGGAAGTCATAGATCTTGAAGGAAAACCTACAACAGACACTTTACTAAACCAACATAATTACCAACTACACTCTAAATATTTGCCTTTAAAACCACAGATATGCTCATCCCTGACCAAGGGAACTTCTCTTTGCAAGGGATAGAGACCATAATAATAATAATAAAAAAACACCATATACATGTGTGTGTATGTATGTGTGTGTGTGTGTGTGTGTGTGTGTGTGTGTGTGTGTATCTTTGTAACAATAATTAAAGAAGAAAAGGCCATGAATTTGATAAGAGCAAGGGGATGGCATATGGAAGAGGCTGGATGGAGGAAAAGGAAGGGGGGAAATGAAGTAATTATATTATAACCTCAAACAATATAAAAATCCAATTAAATTTGAATTGATCTACAGTTCAACTTAAAGTCTGAAGCAGCACAAAATGTTTTCCTCATGAAACACAACTTTACTGTGTTTATAAGATTACATTTCACAGCTGGGTGTGGTGGCACACACCTTTAATCCTAGCACTTGGGAGGCAGAAGCAAATGGGTCTCTGTGAGTTCAAGGCCAACCTAGTCTGTTACAGAGTGAGTTCCAGGACAGTCAGGGCTTTTACACAGAGAAATCCTCTCTCAAAAAACAAACAACAACAAAATTACATTTCACTTTACCTGTTAAAACATTAACACTCGAGGGCCTGGAGAGAGGGTCGGAAATTAAGAGCTCATATTACTCTTTCAGAGGATACAAGTTCAGTTCCGGCACCTATACCAGGTGGCTCGATCCACCTGAAGCTCCACCTATTGATGAAATTACTAAGGCCACTCCACATAGTTAAGAGGAAGATTTATTTAGTGGGTAACTTACAAATGAAGGGATAGGTAGGTGGCGGGTTCTGGAAAAGATGCAGCGCAGTCCAGCGGTGTTCTCTGGAGAATTCTCCTTGGTCTACCTCTCGCGTCCAGGTCCAGCCAAACAAGAGAGCGCCGCGCGTCCCGATCTCAGGTCTTCAGGCCCTCTCTTGGCCCTGCCTTGTAGGCGTGATAGTTACGGAAGTCTCAATGGGGGTTGGAACTTCCAGACCAAAGCTGGAATGGCAACCCACTACATCCACCTCCAGTGGGATCTGACACTTCTGGCCTGGGTAGGTACCTGCACTCATGTGTACATAACCACCCACATGTTTATTTGACCTTACTGCTTGTAATCCATCATCCAGGGAAGTAAGGGCAGGAACTCAAGCCAGGGACTGATGCAGAGGCCATGGAGGAATGACGCTCAAGTGTTTGATCCTCTTCATGGTTTGATGAGCTTGCTTTCTTACATACTCCTAGAACCAACTACCCAGAGGTACACCACCCACAATGGGCTGGGCCTTCCAACATCAGCAACCAAGAAAATGTGGCTCAGGTTTGCCCACAGGTCAATCTAGTGTGGGCATTTTCTCAACTGATGTTTGTTCTTCTACAAGGACCCTAGCTTGTGTCAGATTATCAAAACTCTTCAGCATGTCAAGTAATTGAAGCAGGCCTTGACCTCCTCCTGATAAG
Source organism: Peromyscus attwateri (assembly GCA_902168425.1). Taxonomy (NCBI): domain Eukaryota; kingdom Metazoa; phylum Chordata; class Mammalia; order Rodentia; family Cricetidae; genus Peromyscus; species Peromyscus attwateri. Next base: position 23,770 of record CABHPP010142328.1, on the reverse strand, counting down.
CCTGCCTCCATCTCCAAGTGCTGGGATGACAAGGGAACACCATCACATCCAGCTAATATCATTTTATCAGTGACTTAATTGCTTATCTATTGAAACTAAATGTCACTGTATTGGCTATATTAGGTTAAACACAATACATTAACATTGATGACATCTGCTCTTATTTTTGCTTTCTGTGCATGAGACAACTTGAAAATGTCAGCCTTTCAGTCACATTGTGTTTCTGTCCAAAGTGCTATGCCTGTCTCCAGCTCTTGGTCCTTTTGCTTGTGAGCCCCATCCCTGCGTTCTGCAGGACTCACAGCTCTAGCTGCCTTCAATTCATTCAGCTCTCCAGTCGACCCAGAAGGCTTTGAGCTATAGTAGGCTGTATTAAAGAGGGAAAAGACAGTTCTCCAATTTTTGGACCTGGAGTGATTGTGTAGTTCTCATCAAATAAAATTGTGATGATAAACATGTTAGAGTAAAGAGAGTAACTGGACCATTACTTTCTCTCAACATTTTCACTTGCCTCTTCATTTTTCTTGATGATTGAAGATTTTGCTTATAAAGTTCTTCCTCTGGGCTTCTCAATGCAGGGCCTTTGGAAGAAGGGCCACGTTTTGGAAGAACATAGAGTGTGCTGACCTCTCTCCAAACTGACGTGTAGACTTGAACCCCTTCCTGGGCCTTTCTGGACTGTCTGGTGCCTCTTATTAGTCAATCCTGCTGCTGTTATTTATACAGCTGCTAATAAGTTTTTCTCCATGTTATTTTTGTTTTTTTCTCAGTTCTGTTTGTCTGGGCAAATTTGGATGCTGACAATTTATGTACAGCCTGGGTTTATAAGCGGAGTTGTCAGTTATTAAAAGCTACGGAATTAACAGCTCATCTTAAGATAGAGTGTTCTGGAAGCAGTTTTTTGAAAACAGGACTTGAGTGACACAGAGGACATATGAAACTTAGACTGTATATTATTAGTCAAGAGGTGGGTTTATTTTCTCTGTACTTTTAATTCAAAGATAAAGTAGATGGCGGAGATGAGACCTCCTTTATGATTGTATCTTCAATTATGGAGGAAAATTCTTTAGCTTTCCAATTTACATATTTTACTCTAATTTTATATTTTCTGCACAGTTCTTTTTATCTTCCTATCTTTTCTCATTCTCAGTGCTCATAAAATACAGGAAGTAGATGTAGGGAGGGATGTTCCTGCCAAAGGAACTGGCCTGCACACCACATTAATACTGGCATCATTTTAGCAATGAGCGGTGGGGAGTGAACAATTGGTTCTTTTTTTTTTTCAATTTGACAAGTGATTCAATTTCATGTACATAAAATAAATAGCCAAACAGTCAGGAGTTTTTTTTTTTTCCCCAGTGAATAAATAATTGTGATTTGCAGGGAAAGATAACACTAATGAGGATCAGAGTTTTCCAGGCAATGTCTATAAAGCCCCCACTGGGCTAGCTGGCATTTGTTGTGTACATTTGAACATTTGAAGTATAATGTAGACATACCCTGTATCTTGAACAATCACTAATGCAGTCTGTAGAATTGTGAATATCTATGTTACTCTGAATATGTTCCCTTTTCCAGGCCATATCCTAACAGACACATATGGTCTTGAGTGTACTTTGATGACATTTTCTTTGTGTTGTATGTGTTTCTGTGTGTGGGTATACATGTGCTCGTGGAGGCCAGAGGTCAACATCAGTTCTTGTCTTTAATCCTCTTCCTTCTCACTGGTTTTTTTTCTTTTAAAATTTTTTTTTTATGAGACAGGTTCTTTCTCTGAGCCTGGAACCCACTGAATCAGCAAACTCTGGGGACAAGCCTGTTTCCGTACTTAAGCATTGGGATTACAGGTGTGTACAGCCATGCCCTGTTTCATACAAGGCTACTAAGATCACACCCAGGTACCGCAGCAAGCGTTTACCCAGACACCTCCCTCTCTGCCTTTTGATGAACTTTTCCAATGTGGACGACAATACGCATGAGATCGCAAATGAGATATTTATTCAGCCTCTTTCGTTAATGACAATCATCTGGAAGAAAAAAGAAGGATTCATGTTACAAGAGGCAAATAAGCAGGGGGTGGGGTCGTCCCAAGTCTCACGGTAATCAGGAACTGGAAAAGATGGAGAAGATGGAACTTTTCAGAATCGTCGAGGAAGCCAAGTCTTAGCTAAGAAGATGTGGTCCTTGGCTGCTGTGTCTTTGTCAGAACACGAAGATTAGGGAGGATTTCTCTAGTGTTGTAGTTTTCTGTGAACACCATGCTCAGGCAGAGTGGAATGCTGTTGGCTCTTCTTTTAGGTCATGGTTTGTAGCTGGGCATCTTCGAAGTACCCAAAGCCTTCTGAGTGGGTCAAAACAGTATGTATGAAATTGTTCTTCCAGCTGGGCCATCTGTTGAGAGGTGACCACAAAGGTCAGCTGTCTTAGAATCCCGGAGGTTAGGCACCTGAAAAGAAGAATGCCAAAATGAACAGAAAAGCAGCTACACAATTGGTTACATTTCCTAACGTGAGCCTGCTCAGTGTAGTTCAAGAACTCATTCTTTAAAAAAATAATTTTATTACGTCTTACTTCTTCATAAGTGTGTGTGTGTGTGTGTGTGTGTGTGTGTGTGTGTGTGTGTGTGTATGGTGCATGCACATGTGTGCTTCTGCTGCACCTATCATGTATGTGGAGGTCAGAGGATAACTTGGGTCTTTTTCTTCTTCCTATTCCTTTTCCTCCTCCTTCTCATGCTATTTCTCTCTCTCTTTCCTCTTCCTCCTCTTTCTGTCTCATCTTCCTTCTTTTCCTCTCCTCCTTTCTCTGAAACTGACTTTCAAGACGTTTCCCATGATGGCCTTGAACCAAGTCAAGGGTTCCTCTGACTTGGTCTCCTGAGTTGCTGGTACTATCATGCCCCACAACTAAACGTTCTTGATGTTCTCGGCTTAGGATGTTGCTGTTCTGGGGGATGCTCATAATATTAGGTATCTCCCATCTAAACATATCCATTTCTGGACTTCCTTAGTGGTCCAAAAAGTGGCAGGTCCAGGATGAGTCTTAATCTATGCATGGCCTGCTGTAATGAGAAATCCTTTGATGTTCAGTTCTTGGGTTTCAGAATTGGGGCTCATTTGACAGTTACAAGATAACTTGGAGCTGTCAGAGACCTGGTCATCAGATTTTAGTTATTTATGATGCCAGGACCAGTAGGAAGAAAACTGGAAACATTAGTTTGAAAGATGGCAGCCAGATTTTGAAAGAAACACACACACACACACACACACACACACACACACACACACACACACA
>CABHPP010142328.1:0-20466 GCA_902168425.1 Peromyscus attwateri | reverse complement strand
CACACACACACACACACACACACACACACACACACACACACACACACCTAGTGGGTAGCCATTCCAGCTTTGGTCTGGAAGTTCCAACCCCCATTGAGGCTTCCGTAACTATCACGCCTACAAGGCGGGGCCAAGGGAGGCCCTGAAGACCTGAGATCTGGACGTGTGGTGCTCTCTTGTTTTCCTGGACCTGGACGCGAGAGGTAGACTGAGGAGGGTTCTCCAGAGAACACCGCTGGACTGCGCTGCGTCTTTTCCAGAACCCACCACCTACCTATCCCTTCATTTGTAAGTTACCCACTAAATAAATCTTCCTTTTAACTACGTGGAGTGGCCTTAGTAATTACACCAATACACACACTTAAAATATTTGGTTCAGATGAAGAATTTTAGCAAGATAAGAGGACCCAGTTCAGTTTGTAGTTGGTCCCAGGAGAGGTAAGATGTTCGTGATCCATTAGTATACTTACCAGAAACCACTAAATATCACAGCGAAAACCACCGTTCAGTGCCGAAGTCAAGAGGATTCAGAAAGAATAAATCCACACCCTTATCTTGCTACCAAGACAGGCCAGAAAGGAGCTGGACTTGCTGTTGGTCGAATCCCTAGGTCTCCAAGCAGAATGTAACAGAGAGCTGGCAGCCCCTGTTACCTAACTGGAGGAGGCAGGGACCTGAAAACGTGGTGCTGTCTTTCTCAGCCTCAGCACTAAAAGTGAAAAGACAAACTGCACAATTTGATCCAGAGTCCTGCCACAGTGAGGACACTTAATGACCAAAACCATCTCAAAGCAAAGGGAGTGAGCTCCATGTATGAACGAGCAGGGAACAAGAGAGCCAGCAGAGTCTTCTGGAAGCCTGGAAGCTAGAGGGAGGGGGTTCTTCTCTTCAGTCATCAAGGATAGGTATAGGCAGGTGGTGTTTCAGGGTATGCTAGAATAGGGTGGGCCTTTGTGGCTAGCCATTTCTCAGAAGGTAAAACTAAGGTGTGTGTGTGTGTGTGTGTGTGTGTGTGTGTGTGTGGTGTGTATATGTGGTGTGTGCATGTGTGTGCACCTTGGGGAAGGGAACTTCAAGTGTCACCTCTGCTCAGGTGGAGTTCAATATTGTCTCCATTTTCCAATTTGCTGTTTGAGCCTTGTATGAACTAGGACTTCAGCGTGAATACCTCAAAATCAAACAGCGCGAGTCTAGTTGTCTATGGATACTTCCTTGTTGGGGGATCTAACCACTTGTCTAGTATTTAACCTTCTCTGCCTTTTAGCTGCTTTTCACTGGACTCTCACTGACAAGCGTTAATTTTTAAGTCCGTTTACTAGAAGAAACTACCAATTTAGATCTCAGTTAGTATCTGTTGGAGAGTGTTTCCCCTCTTTCCTTCTCCCTCTCTTTCTTTCTTTCTCTCTCCCCTATATGTTAGTTCATTATAAAACAATATTATGTCCTAAAAGCAACACCAATCTGATGTTTGAAAATACATGAGGTAAAAAATTCCCATGTAATCCTGCACATTAAATGAATGATTTGAACTTTGTCAAAAGAGAGTCAGGAACTGAACAGAAATTGCTAGCAAACTGTTAACATTTTGGATTAATTAGCAGGAAGGTAAGGTACAATTAATTAAAATTCTGGATTATAGAATACAGTATCTTAAAGAAGCCGATTTCCTCCTTTCTAGCACACTCCATAACTCAAATTCACTCAGGGAACTTGCCTGAAAGATCATTTTAGTAGACCTACTTTAATAAGAATTACGTATAATTAGCATAACGATTTTGTATGCAAATGGCACTCAGAGCACTTTAAATTTACTCCTAAGCACTCCATCTGATCACATTTGCCATCTTATTTACACCTTTAATTTGAGCTTTCCATGAAGAATGACTTCCCAGTGAAGAGTCAACTTCAAGCCAGGCTCACAAACTCTGAATTAGCAAACCCAAATCAATGAGAATTTCACTTTACATATGTTAAACAGCACTATATATAACAAAAATACCGATTCCTAGTGATATACTGTCTTACTCAAACCCTACTCATATTTAAATTTTGTAGCGTTTACATCTACATGATTTATTATAGGCTGGGAAAGAAACTAAGTTATTGCAAATAATTGGATGTGAAAGCCTTTAAAATTCATACTGTAACTGCCTGTATTATTCCCCGTATATCTTCATCTGGTACTTTTAAAGAAATAGCACTTTGGAATATTATTGTCAGAAAATAGCTCTTCTTCGGTGCCCCCAAATCTTAATTCCTCTGTAGCATCAGTCAGATAGAGCTGTAACCAACAGCATGCTAATAGGCCGTTCAAACAAATATAAACTAAAAATGAAAAAATATTTTCCCCAACTTTACATCTAATAAGCCAAAGCATATGCAAATAGCTTCTAAATTTAGCTACCTGAGATCCTGCATCTTTAACTCCGAGAGAAGAAACTTTGGACCGCTTTACGTTTTTGGCATTTTGTTTTTCACTTGGCAAACAACATAGGCCTCTGTTTTTGAATCAGATTCTTTATCTACCCCCTTGCAGTTTCCACCTCCCCATTTATCTCTCGGGACTTGCAGGCTGTGTTTACATTCTGCCAAAGGGCTGCAGCAAAAGCAAAATTCCAATCCATCACCCAGATGTTTCCAAACTCTGCGCAGCCATATTTGGAATTGTATATATAAAATATCCCTATAATTTATTAATTTTTCTTCCCCACCTGGATGTTTTGGCATCAGCTCACTTGGTGTCTGGCAACTCCTGGGAATTGCATATTAAGGTCTGGTGTAGGGTTCTTTGCTGATCTTGAAGCCTTGCCAGGTTGCTGGGGCAGGAGGTGGGTAGGTTATACCCATGCCTCACGTCTGTGTGTAACACAGACATTGTTTTCAGAAGTGTGGTGATCCAAGCACCCAGATCAGTGGTCGAGAACAGTTCCTCCAAGGCTCCCGAATAGTGAGTGTCCAAAACAAGAGAAAAGTGACAAAAAATGGAGAAAAGAGGACCCAAGTTCAATCCCCAGAACCACTATAAAAAAGCGGGGTGCAGAGTGTGTGCTTGCAATCCAAGTGTGGGGAAGCGGCAGCAGGGCGGTCGCTGGTGCTTGCTGGCCAGCTGTCCCGCTGAACAGGCAAGCTCTAGATTCAGTGAGAGACCGTCTCAGAAAATGAGATGGAGAGTGACTGAAGATGAAAGCTGATGTTAGTCCCCGGCCTCCACACCCATACCCGGATATACACACATGCACATGTATGTGCACACAATGTAGGTATAAATATATGCATGTGATGCCATTTGTTATCAGAATGAATTTAAATAACATAAATGAGTGTTCTAATAATAAATCAAGTGCAGAGTCTATGAGCTGAAAGCTCTTCTTAGATGAAATTATAGTCTATTTTCTTCCTTCCACAGTGAGTAAACTGAGACCAAGACAGATGAGAGGCTCATCCAGCATTGGAGAGAGAGAGAGACACCAGAAAAGCCGAGGGCTGGAGAGATGGCTCTGCGGTTGAGTGCTTGTTGCTCTTGTAGAGGACCGGGTTTGATTCCCAGCACTCAAATGATAGCTCACAACCAACTGTAACTTCAGTTCCAAGGGATCCAAGATAATGGAGAGCAGGCACGTACATGGTGCATGTATGTATACACACACACACACACACACACACACACACACACACACAAGAGCCGAGACCAGAACTGAGGTCTGATGGAGCACTCAGCTGAGTTTCCATGCCAGGGTTTCATTTCTTTATTTTGCCACTGGGAAAATCTATTAGGATAAATAAGGCTTTTATTACTTTACATGCCAAATGATGTTAGGGTAATTCTCATATTGAAATAGGCTTAGAAAGTTTTCATTTTGTTTAAATTATACAAACACTGGCATTTTTCACCCCGAATCAAATCATTCCTTCAAATCGCCACATGTAATTTATACTGGCTTCTTGGAGAAGCTGATTTGAGCATAGCCTCTGAGCCTCCATTTCCCCTGCTGGTGGATAAGGAGACTCCTTCTAGCCTCACAAAATGGACGCGGATGAATCAGCAGCTCTGTGTCTGCACAGTGAGTATCTAATGCTGGTTTCCACAGAGAAGGGAAGGCATATTTCCTTGAATGTCTACACCAGAGGCATGAACTGTCCATTTCTCATAAGCACAAGCTGTAGTTACTATGGTGAGGGTAGATGTGCAGTCGGAGGAGGAGGACAACTCGTAGGGAACCATGGGTCATGGAAGCAGGCAGACCCTGTTTCTTGTCCTGCCTTAAATACTCTCTTGGCCTGTGCATCCTTAGATACCAATCATGACAATTTAGCATTCTAATTTCTCTGTGAATAAAAACGTTCACCACCACCCCATCCTCCCCTGCCAGAAAATAAATGTGATTATCCTAGATGGTTCTGGAACATTCTTCGGGATGAGACAAAGTCCAGCATTAGTGTGAAATATTCTCAAGATTGAAAAGACTTTTTGGAAGAAACCCACAGCAGGGGCAGGGAAAATGGTTTACATTTGGGCTTGCATCACCTCTTTAGGCACAGAGAGTGTTTCCTTGTTAGTATGCTGTCGTTCAGGGAAAACAAATGATGGGGGTGGGGGCCTTTCCCGGCTCAGCAGAGGGGAATTGTACATGCAGCCCATATTAGTGTTAATGGCTGTTAGATGAGTAAAGCCAGCCCTTCAACATGATAATACATAATATACCCCTTAATTTTTAATTCACCCGGGTCTCAATTTTAAAGCATTTTCTTGTAGTTTGTCCTAATTATAATCATTTTTAATGACAGCTTAAAAATTTCATCCAACTGTCTTATCACATACGGTACTTAATTTCTCAAGTGAACAGTTTCACTGTACACCATTCTGGGAATTTTAAGAAGTAAAACATAAAAGGAAAGAAAGTCCTTTGTATGGTGAAACTAGATGTTAATTGTTCTAATATACATAAAGAGACCAAAGCAGTTTCTGGAAGCAGGGGCTGGCTTTCCTGCGGAGCCCTCTCCAACCCCTTTCAAGGGAGCGTCTTGAAACCCCAGGGGAGATGAGAAGAAAAGAATTTCTTCTCACTTTGCTGGGTTCTGCCAAAAATCAGAACCAGGATTGAATATTCATTGTTGTAGTCTACATGTTGGATAGATGAGTCCTGTTTGCTCAGACTAAAGTGAAAGTGCCCAGCTAGGGAACTAAGGAGGGGACCACCTTAACCAGAACGCCCCCGAACTTGGCTGTTTCTCAGGTTGTTTGAGGCGAACTGAGTTTCCCAAACTCCCCTCCCCCCCTCATTCCAACTCTATTTATTTCCACAGAGAGAAAGCTGTAACAGCAAAACCCCGCAAGTCTGTAAAACACACAGCTGATCCCTGGGACTCCTGGCCCAAGGGCCACGCCAATCTTCCTTTGTGTTGACAAATGATAATTATACATATTTTGGAGGCTACACTGAGATAATTTGGTACATACACACAATGAGCAATGATCAAATGTGGGTAATTATCACTTCCCTCTTCTTAAACATTTATCAGCTCTGTGCTGGGAAGTGTCTAACTTTTCTAGTGCTTTGTAAAATAAGGAATAAACTGTGAAATAACTACAGTTACACGACTGAGCTCAGAGGCCCTGACCAGCCAGTCAGGTATGACATTGTTAGGACCCATGGCCTTTTAATGTGCTCAATTAACTGCTGAGCTAGAGAAGTCATCGCCTCTTCCACTTTGGATAACATGCTCTAGGAACTCCTGAGGACTGTCAAGCCCTGGTCTCTGGTGGCTCTTGGAGAGTCCAGAAAATACATATCGAGCCAGCAAAGGCATTCTGTATTTTGCTTTGTAGGGCACGTATTTCATTTAAGTCGTTTCCCCTTCCAGGTACTTGGGTCAACCCACAGACGGGGACTGATTTGAGTGAAAAACACACCTTGGCTTGTTGTGATTAACGCTGAGGACATATTGAAAAGAAGAAAGGAGCAACTTGAAAGTTGAGACACAGACCTTGTTTAAAACGACCTATAGAATGAGCGGCTCCGCATGCTTGCTGTCTAGGAGGCAGGGGCTCGTAAACTTCACTGTATATATTGCAGTCACCTGGACATGCGGGAAGAGGGGAATGATTACACAAAGTGTATATTCCTGTGTCTCCTTTCTGAAGATCTGGACTCAGCCAGACGGAGAGAGCCATTTTTAGTAAGAACCCCCCCCCACCCCAAGAGTCTTCCATGAGAGCGATAACCTGCCGTCTTTGGATTTGAGTTGCTTATTACAAACCAAACCGAATGTCAGGACAAGCAAAACAAACCTCAACAACACATTTCTTTATGGACAGACCAAAAGAGAAAGACGCCTAACAAATTTTATTTATTTATTTTTGGTACTGGGGTGTGAACCCAGGGCCTTGCACAGCCTCTACCACTGAGCTACACCCCCAGCCACCATAACAGTGTTCACATGCTCCACTGCAAACATTGTCTATACACATACAAACATGGCTCTGTATCAACCCCTCCCCCGTGGAGATTTAACATGGTATATGGCCAGGTGCTTGATCCTGGCAGTTCTGAAGGAAAAGCCTGGCTGGGCCCTCTACGATTTGGGTATAACACTCTTATCTACTGTAACTACTGGGAAAGCAGCTTTCTCCTCCCCCTGTCGCGGGCTGCTCCTGTTCCAGATGGCAGAAAGGCACGGGGCGCTATTTCCGTGTGCTGCGGTCTGTCTTCACTTCCTTTTGGGAAAGGCCCAGGTTTTTCTGGGTGCTGCGTGTAGGGCCCACAGTGGGCTGTGTGTGTTGCTCCCGTACACTGTCCAGCCCAGACATTCCCTGGAGAACTCCAGGCTTTACAGTGTAGGGATCTGAGCTCAACATTTGCCCAAGTAAGTGCGCTCCCATCGTGTGCCAGATGGAAGGAAGAATGCGGGCACAAACATTTCTCTCCTCACCACTACTTTTTTTTTTTTTTTTTTCCCTTTTTGGATGCCTCTCTCCCATCTCTGTGTATGTGCAGTCTGTTTTGACTTCTTTCTGAGAAAAGAAGAGGTTTTCCCATGTGTTTCGTGTAGGGTCAATATTAAGACCCACAGTGGGTGCGCTTCCCTGGTGCCTACTAGGAACACTTGTGAGTATGGGTCACTTCCTAGTTGGCACATGCCTCAGCTTTAGGGGTGAAGTCTGGTGACAGAGTCGATGCTGTCTTTTCCCTCCTTCTCCTTCTGCTTCTCTTCCTCCCCCTCCTCCTCCTCCTCCTCCTGAGCTCACCTGGGGAGCAGAATCCAAAAGCCTGTGGCCACCCAGCCTTAGAGCTTAGGACCAGCAAAGGAGAAATTCGGTCTCTCTTCCTTAGCCTGGCTGGGCCAAGGCATTCCACAATCCTCCTCGAGGAACAGCAAGATACATCCACCGTAATAAACGCCGGAGGGCAAAAAAATAAAATAAAATAAAATAAAAAATCACCCCCAAATTGCTAGCTTCCAAATATCATTTTCTCGAACAATTTAACAATAAAAAGCATGTTAATACCCTATGGTTGGCGGGGTTTGTGGTGGTGGTAAGCTGCTCGCATGGAGGCTCCGCTACCGGTGCTGCTTCCTCACGGAAGAAAGCGACTGGCTTGGAGCGCAGGGTTTGTGTGCGTTTCAGGGCTGCAGCAAAATCAGCCTCAGGGGAATTTTTAAGTCGCCTTGAATTGCTTTTTAGCACTGTCTACGGAAGTAAAAGTTCTAAATCTGCCTGGTTACAGACAAATCACGTAAAAAGCCAGCTTTGTACTGGCAAAGCCTCCTCGCTACAGGAACGGTTTCAAATGGCAGACTATAACAATATGAAAGGGAAGTATTGTTATTTATTGAATGCGGGAAACAGGCTGTCATTGCAAATGAGCCTGTAGGAACACTTTAAGGTCACGTGAAGTGCCAGATTCTTGGTGTGACAGACGTCCTGCTATATGGGTGGTAATGTTTACACGTGTATGTCGTGGCTGGTGGGCTTGTTTATACACACATGTGTAGGCACAGGCTCTCTCTTCAGTAAAAGGTCACTGGTCCATTGCAAGTTGATTCAAGATATCATCTACTAAAATTCTCCAGATGGCCAGAATCCTTGTATTTTCTAATGAGAAATATAGGATAATAAAACATAAAAAGAAATCTAGATTTAGTGTCATACAAGTCTTGTATATCGAGAATTAAAATAACCAGATCTAGTTACATGCTAAATATACCCTGTATACACAGTGTTTTCACAAAACACAGAGAGGCCTGACTAAAAGCCCCACCATAAAAGGAAGGTGGAACTTTAGTGATTGGATTTAGTACTTGACATGATTGAACTGGTCAATGTCAGTCTGTCCCTCCCATAGTATATGAAGTTCTGTTGGACAGTCACTGAATTTATCTTTCTGTGCCTTGGTGGTGTTCTACACCTAAACATGTTCAATGAGCTCTCGATGTCATAACATTGATGTAGTTGTGTATTTTTAAGTTCCATGCAAAGACATCATTCAATTTCATTTACTGGCCAACAAGACAACAGTTCATAATCAAATAATTCTATCAAATAAAATGAACCATGTGGGCTGGTTTAAAATTGATCGGTGGTGAGACGTTCAGTGCTGGAATCCATTTAAAAGTGGACCCATGGAAGCCACCTGGCACATTGCCCTGAGTTCTAATGTTGCCGGGTTTACATGGAATGACCTGTGGGTTGGCCATCCCAGAGTATTATAAACAGCCTACTCTCCCCAAATGTAACAAAGAGCTAAGATTGGACAAGCGGGGAAGACATTTGAGAAATGATAAACAACCCTGAGGATTTGAGTATTTATTCTAGGCTGCTTATGATGACATATTTTTATAACACTTGTCTGGGTGCCAGGAAATGGCAGGATGGAAAATCACATTCCCCAAATAAGTGAAGGGTGTGTCACCCCGAATGGCTTCCATCTCCAGCAAACTCTATTGATAGCTGAGACAGAGCTTTAAGGTGTAAGAGAGATTTAATCCCCTCAAAATGTCTTTGAAGAATCTTCTGTTCAGAAAAGGGTTTCTTTCGCTTTTTTTTTTCATTTTTTTCCTCTTAAAAAAATCGCTCGCTTCCAGTGTTGCTAATTTGTGATCTTCAGAAAAGTCTGATGTATTTTCAGACCTTAGTGTACCTTCAGTACGGAAGGTGTCTACATGCTGTTAATTTACATTCGTTCTATTAGTCAGACAGGGCCTTCTCTTAGAACAAACAAACAAGCAAACATACTTCAAGAAAATAAGCAAAGAAGGAATTTGAATAATTTTGAGCTTTGGCTTAAAGTATTTCAACTTGGTAATTTAGGGGTCAACCTGGAAGAGAAATGAGTATGATTCTTATATTTTTTTTCTCTCATGTTGCAGCTCAGGCACTAGAGGTCAAGTCGGCCATTTTCATTGAAGAACTACTTGAAACAGGGGCTCCAATCAGAGCCTTCTAAGTGAGCTACCACTTCTCATTGTAAAATAGCCCGGTGTGGAGTTTCAGCTGTAGCACAAACCAGAGCTGGCCACTAAGAGAAGCACGAGTGTTTTCAGCTCAAGTAATTAAATTTACACTTGCAAGTTATGAGCTGCCACAGAAAGAGAAACAGTTTGTGTAAACATGGGCTTAGAATACAGTTTTCTCCCCTCCGAAAATCAGAATTCTCACCACATCTGGACCTTTGAGGCCAGCTTCACAATGGTCAAGTAAAACTCCATTATTAGTGATAAATAAAACCAGAAGATTTGCAATTATGACTTTGTTCATCTAGGCGTTGCAAAGTGCAGACAATTTATAGCCAGTCCATCCCCAATCCTACATATATTGGTATTATTAGTAATAAAGCTACATAGGCTGTGAGATTTGCATGAGGTATGCATTAGCTCTAGGGAGCACAGTGGAAAAATGTGTGTTTCAGTGACCAAATCTAAACCCACAATTTCCAAAGATCATGGACAATTGGCTCCCTCTGGGGTGAAGACTACTCATTTGTGGGTCTCTCAGAACCTTGAAGAAGTCACTGAGCAGAAGGCCAATTCATTCTTTCTGAGTACCCAACGGTAAGTAGAGCTCCCCAAGCAAACTGTGCCCCAATGGCTGCAGGGGTTGTTAGTCCTCGGGTCTTTTCAGAAAGGCTCTGCACTTCTGATGGTCTGCAGTCACCCCTGTCAATCATTTAAAGACAGTCATTGTTATATAGCCCAGGCTGTCCTCAAACTCAAGATGCATCTGCTACAGCCTCGCCATTGCTGGGATCCTAGTCACACACTCCAGACCCAACTGTCTGCAGTTCCCAATGATTATATTTGTGACCCCATGTTTCATGAGTGAAGTCCAATGAGACCCTGGAACCTGCATAGGAGCAGAGGAGATATAGGCCATATATATATATATTACACATATTGATTATATATAACTATATATATAACTATATATAACTATAACTATAACTATAACTATAACTATAACTATATATATATATATATATATTTCTTTGCTTCCTAATCACATCTCAACTTTAAGAAGTTCTGGAATACAGTATTTTGGTGGATCCAGCATCATGGGAATTTATAAGGTTTAAAGTAAGTATAAAATAGATTATGGAAGCTCTGAGTTCTAGAGATAATTAATAAAATTTGGTTGTACCAAGATATGAAATAAAACCATGGCAGTTAACTTCATGAAATGCTTCTGTGGTAAGAAGGATGAAACACAAACGGAAGGGCTGGGGAGATGGCCCAGACTATAGAGTGATTGCTGTGTCAGCATGAGGACCTGAGTTCTGACCCTCGGTACCCATGTAAAAGCTGGGCATAAAGACATACATTTGTTGGGTTTGCGGTTGTGTTTGTTTGTTCTTTAGATGGGGTCTCCCTATGTAGCCCTGGCAGGCCTGGAACTCACTATGTGGAAAAGGTGGCCTTGCACTTACAGAGGTCCACCTGCTTTTCTGCTTCTTGAATTCTGGGATTAATGGAATGCATCTGTAAACCCAGTGCTGGGGGAGGCAGAGACAGGTGGATCCCTAAAATGCATCGATCAGACAGCCTAGCCAAGCGGATGAGCTCCAGGTTTAGTGAGAGACTGTATCTCAAAAAATAAGATGCCAAGGGATGGAGGGAAACCCTTGATAATTGACTCCTACCCTTCACACATGTGCACGCACATGCGTACGCATTCATATGCACACATGTGTACACACACATACATACAAAGAATCAAATACACGCATAAATGCTCTGAAATACCAAATGTGTGATTTTTGCCATTCTTTGTAGAAACCGCATGCCCTTTATTTGAAATTAGGATGAACTGTGAAATTCTAAGACAAATAGTCAAAATTGTGTTATGACAAAAGCTCTGTGTGCGTGCGTGAACATGTATGTATGTATGTATGTGGTCGGTATTCCAACTGGGTTTCACATATGGCAGGCCAGTGCTCTATCACCGAGCTACACCTTCAGCCCTGTGACTTACAATTTTTAATGTCTTTGACTTACAACATGAAACAGCAAATAAAATAGACTACTGCCAAGTGGAATGAGGGAGCGTGGGAACTAGGGCAAGTGTGGGCGTGAAAGCATGTGAGGACGAAAGAGCTCAGAATAAAGACTTTTGTGTGTTAGTACTATGCACACGTGTCCTCCTACTTTATGAGGAAAGGCCTGCATTTCATTTCGCACGGAGCCCTACAAGATTTTACCTGGCCCTGGAGTTGATGGGGGAAAAGAGGAGCCATAGGAATTGTACTGGAGAGAGTTTAGTGTGGAAAATCGGATTACCAAATACTGATGGGCTGAAAAGGCAAAGGAGAGCATGGAGCAAGAATGCAGACAAGGGCTGTGATTCCAGTGGTGATGACGTCAGAAGAAGACTTGGGATGGGCAACATCTAGACTCTCAGTAGGAGCTTGGTAGAGTTATGGTCAGGTCTTTGCAGAAGGTAATTGATAGCTGGTGCTGGGGCCTTGAGAACCCAGAGGAGCCACTGGACCAAGCCAGGCCTCAGGCCTCTGAGGAGGGGACTCCACTCGTTTGGGAAGGCTGCTCTGACGGGTGGGTGCAGTATGGCTGGTTTTGGAAGTGCCAGCTCTGCAGGAGTCAACTGCAGAAGCAGTACCAGCAGCTGTGATGGAGAGGAGTGAGACCTTTCTGTTTTCCAGTTCCCTTTCAGCAGCCCTAAGTGGCCAATCTGAAGAGGACTTCAATTGGCAAGGGAGAAGTATGGCTTGAAGAACCCCACGTCAGTGCGGTTTTGTGTAGCAGGGTAGAGGACAGTGAAATGGAGCCCGGAGACAACCTTAGCACAAACCACGCTGTGAGGCCCTGGGCATTCACACCTTGTTTCCAAACCATGCCCTCTGTGTGGCCACATACAGACTCTGAAAGTTCAACCTGAGAACTCGAGGAGGAGTAAGATACACACACACACACACACACACACACACACACACACACACACACACACCACTTGCACATGAAAACATGTGAGGTTAAGTGGGAAATTCATCTGGACTCTTCATGGTAACCCTA
The DNA here is from genome assembly GCA_902168425.1 of Peromyscus attwateri. Lineage (NCBI taxonomy): Eukaryota > Metazoa > Chordata > Mammalia > Rodentia > Cricetidae > Peromyscus > Peromyscus attwateri. The sequence continues at coordinate 7,944 of CABHPP010142328.1, read as the reverse complement.
GTATTTTCCATGGACACTCCAGCCCACTCCAACCCAGAGTAATATTAGCTGTGGCAATCTCTGTGCCTAAACATCTCATTGCAAGCTTCTCATGATTTGAGCCTTGTTTCAAATACCCCCACTCTGAGATTGCTCCTGATCTCAAATCTAAACTGGTTACTCCCTGAAGTGCCTCATCATACTCTTTCGTCTTGGCAATTATCAACATCTAAAAATGTCTCCTGGCTTGTCAAACATCTTCCTTATAGTGGAGCATCAGCTCTTGGAAAGAGACATCATCTATATTGTGCAGTGCTTAAAATGACAGACACAGATCAGACTGAACCCAAGGCCTTGTGAATACCAGGCAAATGCTGTACCAACCACACTACATCTCCCAGACCCAAACAATTGTTTGTAACTCAATTGTTTTTCTCATCACTCTAACAAAATACCTTATAAAGACAACCTCTCTAAAAGCTTCATTTTTGAGGGTACAGACCATCAAAATGGGGACAGTATGGTGGCAACACAACACCCAAGAGCATGAGGCAGCCAGACCAGTCAGGAAGTAGAATTGAATCTGGCGCTCAGCTCACTGTCTCTCATGCTGTTTTTATTATCCTGGAGGCCCAGTCTAATACAGAGGCTAGTACCTCTGTATTCAGGGTAAGTCTTCCACAGACTCCTACCCAGAGGTGTGTTTTCTAGGAAACTCTACATTCAGTTAAATTTGACAATGTAGATTAGTCATCACAAACTGCAAGAGAGGAAAACTAACAAGTATTTTCTCTCATTAATATTATGGGAACAAGTAAGTTAAGATCAGGAAAATACCTCTTTGCTAAAGTACTTATCAGTTTTCTGACCATAAAAAATTGACCACTACCTTTTTACGAATTTGAGGGGCATGGAGAGATGCTCAGTGGTTAAGAGGATCTGGGTTCAATTCCAAGCACTCACAAGATGGTTCACAACTATTTGTAACTCCAGTTCCAAGGGATCCAGTCCTTTCTTCTGACCTCCATGGGTACCAGGAACATGTGATACACAGACATGCATGTAGACAGAACACCCATAGGCATAAAATAAATCTAAAATAAAATAATTGAAAACTAATTATACTTGTCCTGTTTTTAAAACTTCTGCTTGAGAGATGCCACGTGTGTGTGTGTGTGTGTGTGTGTGTGTGTGTGTGTGTGTGTGTGGTGCACACAGGTATACTTTTTTACTTCTGGGCTTCAAAGTATTGACAACCGAAGAAGCTAAGAGACTGAAAGAAATGTTTTCTAAATAGCTCAAGGGACCACCAACTGAATAAATACAATATGATCATGTAACAGGATAGTCTTTGGACAGAAGAAGCAATGATACGCTGATACATATGCTATAACATGGATGTACTGCTGTGGGATGGTCTATGTCAAATGTGTTGCTCTGATTGGTCAATAAATAAAACACTGATTGGCCAGTAGCCAGGCAGGAAGTATAGGTGGGACTAACAGAGAGGAGAATTGAGAGAACAGGAAGGTGGAGGGAGACACTGCCAGCCGCCACCATGACAAGCAGCATGTGAAGATGCCGATAAGCCACGAGCCACATGGCAAGGTATATAGATTTATAGAAATGGATTGATTTAAGATGTAAGAACTAGATAGCTAGAAGCCTGAGCCATTAGGCCAAACAGTTTAAATAGTATAAGCGTCTGTGTGTTTATTTTATAAGTGGTCTGTCGGACTGCCGGGGCTTGGCGGGACCCGGAGAGAAAACTCTCTAGCTACAAATTGCTCCTTGAAATTATTATTCTGAGTGAACGAATCCAGTCATAGATGGCAATGTGTCATATGGCTCTACTTACAGGACATGCCTAAGATAGGTAAATCTACAGACACGGTTTGCAATTAGCGCTTTGCCAGGCCTGGGTGGTGATAGTGTGGAGGTAAGAGAATAAGGGAAGAATATCTGAAGAGTATAGGGTTTCTTCTTGAGCTGATGAAATATTCTAAAATCAGAGGTGGTCTTGGTTGCGTAAATCTGTGAGTGCTCTGGAAATTGCTGAACTGTATTCTCTCCATAGGGGAATTTTTAAGGTCAATTTAGTGATTGCTAAACATGAGTATTTCCTGGTTTAAGATGGTAGATATTGAATCCATTTTTACTTTCTCCCATCTTGTATATTATACATGGACAACCATGGCCTGTAGACCATATGCAAGTCATTACCTGTTGACCTGTTACTTATAATACTGGAGTGCACAGAGGTTTGTTTGTGTGTAGTCTACAGTGCCCTCATGACTTAAACACCAGAACTGAGGGATTGCAAAAGGACTTCATGGCCCACAGAACCTAAAATCCACTCTCTTGCCTTTTAAAAGAAAATGGGAAGGGGGGCTGCTGAGAGATGCTTCAAAGGGTGAAGGTTCTTGCTACTGAGCCTGACAACTTGAGTTTGAACCCTGGACTGACATGGTTGAAGGAACAGCAATCTGACTCCCACAAGCTGTTCTCTGTCTTATGCTGTTGACAATGCTTACGTGCATGCATGCATGTATCCACCCACCCCCACACACAAACAAGTAAATAAATAAACTGTAAAAAAGAAAATGTTGACTCACTCTTGTACTTGAAGAAAACGACAGGCAGACAAATAATTGCTGTATTATTGAAAGAGAAAGTACTTGTCATGCTAATGCTTCATGGTGTATTTCAATTGCATGCATCAGAAAAGGCCTCCTGGAAAATGTACTGATAAGATGTCACCTGTTCTAATGTTTCTTTTGTCATCACAGAATTGCCCAAATCACTCCATTTCATGGACCCTGAGATTTCACGGATGATAAGAATCCCCTTCACTGTGTTAATGAGGAAAAAGTGTGCACTCGTTAACACAACACAAGGCTTACCACTTTGTTCTTACAAGACAAGCAGTAAGCTTGTCTAAATGGATTTTTACCACACACTGTTTTTTTTTTTTTTTTTTGCTCACACAGAGAAAGGTGATTAGAACCTTAGGGGGACCACAGAGAAGCCTCATGCTTGGCCCTGTGTCTCTGCCTCTTTTCCATCACTTTCTTAGTCATTCTTCCGTTGACTGTTGGGAGTCCAAACCTTGTCTTCCTGGGGTGATGGGATAGCAGCTACGAATGAAGCAGTCAGGGAAGTCGTCGCTGAAGGTGTTGTGGTTATGTGAACTGTGACGTTTAGGAGTGCATCAGCTTTTCATAGTGTCTGTCTGTCTGTCTTCCTGCTCACTTCTCCATCTCAAACCATCCATCATATGGATGACAAGTTAATACATTTAAAGCCTTCATTTATTCATGTCACACAGCTGTTCCAAAATTGAATGTGGCTCCTGCCACCGAGTCCATGTCACTATCAGATTTAGTCTACCTTTGTCACGGGCCATGTGGTATCTGTCCTTTCCACCCAAGTCAATCTATTTAACTGTCTTATGGCTTCTGCCTGCCTGCATGTGCCTCTCTTCTGTGTGTCTCTCCTTCTTGTGCCCAATTTGAAAGCTAATGACCAATGAGCATATCTCTGTTACATTGTCCTATTAGCCACCATGATGTTTACAAAGCCTTTCAATGCTTCTTTGAGTTTTTCTTAATCAAGTGCTTCTAATTTCTCTATACATCATCTTTGTTATAAATAGTTGTACACTGCTTTATGAGTGTTCCATTCAGTTGTGAGAAATGCTTAACCTCCTTACTCACATTCATGTAAACATATATATATTTCCCTTCCATTAATTTTTGTGCATGGATGTCTGTGTGTACACACATAAGTGTGCACGGGTGTGCAAAAGCCAGGAGACAACCTTGGGTGTTATCTCTCGGTCATGATCCACCTTTATTGTTTGTTTTTCATACAATTTACTTTTTTACCTATTTATTTAACATTCCTACTATGGTTTCCCCTCCCTCCCCTCTGCCCAGTCTCTCTCTTCCCTCCCCTTCCCCACCACCTCCCCAGTATGAGGAGTAGGGTCCCAAAAGCCAGTAAGAGTCAGAGACAGCCCCTGCACCCACTGTTAGGAGTCTCATAAGAAGACCAAGCCACAAAACTGTCACATATATGCAGAGGGCCTAGCTCAGTCCCATGCAGGCTCCCTGGTTGTCTGTTCAGTCTCTGTGGTTCCTATGAGTCCAGGTTAGTTGATGCTGTGAGTTCTCTTGTGATGTCCTTGACCCCCTGGCTCCTACAATCCTTCCTCCCTCTCTTCTGCAGGATTCCCCAAGCTCCGCCTAATTAATGTCTGATCTACAGAATATTTCACCCAAACACAAAAGAATATACCTTCTCAGCACCTTGGGTTTTAAGACAGGGTCTTTCACTGGTCTATGACTCACTTATTTGGCTGGGGTTGGCAGCCAGGGGCACCAGGAACCCACCTGTCTCCACCCTTTCAACACTGGGATTCCAAGTGCATGCCACAGTACCTGCTGGGTATTTTTTTTTTTAAACATGGGTTCTGGGAATTGAACTCAGGTCCTCATACTCACGATGCCAGCACTTTACCAACTGAATTGGCTCCCAGGCCTCCCATGTGTTTTTAAGATTTAGGTCTGAATCGGGTTTCACTCTTAACTTCCCAGAGTTCACACAGTATCATATCATTTCATATCATGTGCATACCACACTGAACCAGAAAAATGTGCTTTTAAAAAATGAGTGCTCTGAAGAAACTTTTTACAGCAGTATGGGCACCTATGTCCATTTTTCCTTTTATTTTATTTTATTTTATTTTATTTTATTTTATTTTATTTTACAATACACTTCAGTTCTACATATCAGCCACAGATCCCTTGTTCTCCCCCATCCCGCCCCCCTCCCCTTCCCCCCAGCCCACCCCCCATTCCCACCTCCTCCAGGGCAAAGCCTCCCCCAGGACTGAGATCAACCTGGTAGACTCAGTCCAGGCAGGGCCAGTCCCCTCCTCCCAGGCCCAGCCAAGCGACCCTGCATAAGCCCCAGGTTTCAAACAGCCAACTCATGCAATGAGCACAGGACCCGGTCCCACTGCCTGGATGCCTCCCAAACAGATCAAGCCAATCCAGAGAGTAGTTTCTTTTTAGTGTATCTGAAGAAACAACAGTGGTAGGGGTCACAGGAATCAAAGACAAAGAAACCTGCTTGGCATTAAGGGATCAGTAGAGTCTGTGTGCCACTGTTAGTGGTGAGAAGAAAGGAGGAAGGTACAGAAGAGAGGCAAGGGGAAAAAAAAAAAAAAGCAATATTGGACTGAAAACTAAACATTTAAAAAATGCTATGATTTAAACATCTTGCTATTTTAACAATCAGAGTAATAGCCACTGTCCAGAGCTTGTGTAGCTCTAATGTGTCCCCGGTCCTGTAAGTGGCCTCCAGCCTGGTTATCTAAGGAAGAAAGTGGAATCACAAGAGAATGAGTACAGACCCGGGTTGGGGCCTGTCTCAGGCACCTGTTGGCATGCACGTGTGTGGACACGTTCGAGATTTGAAGAGCCTCTCCCAGTGCTTCTCAGAGCGGTTTCTGTTAAAGCAGCATGCACCGGAAGCAGTGAAGGAAAGGCGAGAAGGCTACAGGACATGACAAGGATGCACTGTTCTGGGTGGCCAAGGGGACCACTGCGGAGTCAGACAGCTGAGGGTCAAATACCGACGCCACATCTTAACAGCTGCTGACCGTCACACAGCTTTTGGGTAGCTCCTGGGCAGTGGGTGTAATAGTACCTCTTAGGTTATTGGGCAGATTAAATAAGATACCAAATGTGAAGCTTCCTGCACAGGCCTTGGCACCTAATAAACACTTAATAAATGCTGTCACTAGAGAAGAGCTCTTTTGTCTAACCACCGGATGATATTTCCTTTCTTTTGGGTCTGCAGATTCCACCGTGAAAGCATCTAGAGCTGCTTGCAACCTCACAGTGGAGAGCTGCCGTGGCGATTTTTTTTTTTTTTTTTTGGTTGTTGTTGTCTGTTTTCTGAGTTTCCTGGCTGAGTGTTAGGAAATACTTCATCTGATCAATGTGTCAAACCCATTTCTCTGCTAAAATAACAACCCCCCACCAAAAAAAAAAAAAAAAAAAAACAACCCCCAAAAAAAAAAACAGGGGCCTGCTCCAAAACACAACACATGCTAGTGAATAAAGACATTTCCACAGCAAAGGATAATGTGCACACCAAGAAAGTAATTTCTGTCACAGTCTAGGTGGCCTTCCAGCAGGCGACAGCAGGGGCCATGGTGGTATTAACTTCATAAGAGTAGATAAGTCAGCAGGAGTTTCACAGGCACTTGACAGAAGTCAATTTGGAAAGCACTGGAAATGCCCGGCTTTAAAGATAATCATGTTAAGAATCAAAAAAAGGGTCTACTCTTTGAGTCATGCTTTTTCAAATGCAACAAAATCGTTCCACCTGTCAAGATTTATGGACAGATGTATTTATGCTGATGCTGGATCACTAATACTTTGACAAATGAGAGGCCTTGACTTAAACAACAGATAACGTCCATGTCTATTTTCCCATTCAGAAAGCAGATGGAGTAGTGGGTTATGACAAGCTGGGAAGGGGTTGATACGGCTCGGGGCGGGGGAATGATCATGGTCCTGGTCTGTCCATTCATTGTGCACTGCCCATTGCCCACTACAATACATTAAGTCCAACGAGGCGCGCTCACCATGGATGTAATTACAAACGGCTGACAGGACGGGGTAATGAGAAATGGCTCCCCCATCGGCGTTACTCCCATGAGGAAGAGTCTGATTCTTCAGTCCCCAAAGGATTGTTGCACCTCTGCAGAGGAAGAGAGGGGGATTTGATTAGCAGCTAAGCATCTGAGTGTGTTGAGGTCATGATGGCTCTGTTTTCTAAGTCTATTAAAAGAGGCTAATTCCTGGCAGTGAATTAAAGTCAGGGCTTGGTTCGTACTCAAATACCTGGAAGAAATTTGCTTAGAAAAATGTCTATAAAGAGACAATTAGATTTATGATCTATCAACAGGAATTTGATAAACTCACAATGGCCAAAAGGGACCACAGATGAAAGTCACTAATGTAACAGGATCTGTAGCGTTAATAACAGGGATCTTTGCAGATGCAATTTTATTTCCACTGGCTTGTTTTTGGACACTGTCCCTGTATTCTTGTACCAACTTATACTCCTTGTCTTATCCAATCTATAACAATTTGGGCCCTAGATGAAAAGAAAGCATCTTTCTATCAAAGGACAACTCAACATGAACAAAGGCTTTGCCAGGGGGAAACAAGAGACTTGAATGCAGGCAGTGAGCTTCTCCATAGGAAGAGATTGGATATTGGGTATTACTTGCAGAGAGAGCAAAGTTGGCACTAGCGAGTATGAGGTCACCATGAAGTACGACAGATAGCATGGGCAGAAAATACGAGTTCAGCCAGTGTGTGTCCATGCTGGTGCACAAATGTACATACACCTCTTGAATTTAGATGTGACTATGGAGACTAGGAGAACAAGAGGGGTTCTTCTGGAGATAGACACCAGTTACGTCAATATTCACTCAGACATTCATTGAAATAATAACCAAGAACACTAGCTGTGTTCCAGGCGTCACACAAAGCTGCGGAGATATAGCAGTGGGATGTCTTAGCTGACTTGCTTGCTCTCAGGAGCCTACACTTGAGCTGTGAGTGGTGTGAGAGCCAGGGGCATCTAATAACACACACAGGCAAGAAAGCAAGCTAAGTGTTAAGACTAGAAGACTGCTGAAAGGAGAATACACACGTGTGGGGTGAAGGGTTGCTCAGGGGACCCGAGCTCTCTAGGTAGGAAGCATGAAGGAGTTTGAATGAGAAGCCGGAGAGCAAGATCTGAGGAAAGACAATGGAAAGAAAAAAACCTAATACCTGATTGTGCACAGTATGATCGGCAAGTTGAAAGGCCCCGAGGTAGGTAGACACTTGGCCTCTTGGTGGGAAGTAAAGTCAGTTGTGATGGAGTGGATGGAGC